>JZKD02S1691424.1:507613-518523 GCA_000966675.3 Picea glauca
ATCTCAATTATTACCCCTTCTTCATTGTTCTGTAGTTCTTCTCTGGTTCAAAAACTATTCTGCAATTCTGCTCTGCTTCATGCTATTCTACTATTCTACTCTTGCTTCTGTCTTTACATCGACTGTTTCTCATCTCTGAGTTTTATCTCATGCTCTGCATTCTTTCATTTTCCACTTCTTCAATCTCATCTCATTGTTTCAGTTATAACAACCATTCTTACAAAATCACTGCCTCTCTCCTTTTATACACTCCAGCTTCATCATTTTTCTCCTCGAATCTCCTTGGGCAAAAAAAAAAAAAATGTCTCAGCAATTGAATCGCCAACCGATCAAGAACCATGATTCCATTTCTAAATTAATTGTAACTGAACTTATTAATCATGAAAATAGACAATGACCCTTCGATCATATTCCTGATTAACCTGCATCATTGTATTACCAATGATGGATCTCGCGCCTACTCCATATGCCCAATGGCTATGAAACTCCTAAGAGGAGCTTAGCTGGACTGGATGAGCTTAGCTGGACTAGCTCCTTTCGTTCTCATGACCAGATAACCACATGTTGTGACCACCCGCTAAATAGACGAGCACTTCGCTATTCACGACTTTGGGAATCCTGTGGTGAAGAGTCTTGACTCTTCATGTTGCGATCACCAAAAAGGAGCTTAGCTCTGCTAGCTCTTTCCCCTTACGTGACCACCGATGGTGACCACATGCTGCACCAAAAGGTGCTTCATGATTTCACATTTCGGCATTCTTGTCATGAGTGTCTTTGACTCCTCCAACTCCCGGTATCCTAAACTCCAAAATGGAGCCAGATCAACAGTCCACACTCTCCCTTTGATCTATGACTCAGATTAAATCGTGGTTTCACGTTTCGCGATTTCAAAGGATAGAGCACCTCCTTCCTTTGAATTTCCAGTCAGTGAAATGCTGACCTCTTCCCATGTGTACTTTGCATCCAATGGTCCATGACATACCTCGATCCACATGTGTTCAGATCAATTTGGGATATTGCATATCATGAGTTCCCACACCATGCTCTATTGACTCCTCCAATGTGCAAGTCAGTGAAATTTCAATCGCTTGCCACATGTCCTATGACTCCAGCGGTCAGGATTGTTATCGTGATTTTGAATATCATGAATTCGAGGGGTTAGAGAACCTATTTCCTTTGGATTTACCGATCTGTGAAACTCTGAAATGAAATCTTTTTCATGCTCAGACTGTTTTCCACGTGTCCT
The DNA here is from genome assembly GCA_000966675.3 of Picea glauca. Lineage (NCBI taxonomy): Eukaryota > Viridiplantae > Streptophyta > Pinopsida > Pinales > Pinaceae > Picea > Picea glauca. The sequence continues at coordinate 508,860 of JZKD02S1691424.1, forward strand.
TCTTGGATCAACGATCCTCCTTCTTTCGAGACTTTCTAAGCCCACTTCATATTGTACTTAAATATCATGCTCCTTCTTCTGGATCTGACGATGCTCGGTCTTCGCACTTAGATCCTCCTCCTGAGCTTACATTGCTAATATTTTCATTCCATCATTGTTGTTGTGTTGTTGATCATGATCTTTGCCATCAATGACAAATACGCATACTCTGCCTTTGTAATTTCAAGGATGCTACGGTGGTATAATTGGATGTTCTTCAAGGGGTTTCCATCAATGAAAAATGCGCATACTCTGCCTTTGTTTGAAAAATATTCCAACATGGATCTCACGGAAAGTAAAGCTCCTAAACTCATGGGTGTCAGAATCCTATCTAGGACTCGAGGTTCTAGCCGAAGGACTGGGGATGAATCTCAAGATTCTAAATATCTATGGACCAAACATATACATGACACATTTCTTGAGCACTCTCTTTAGAAAATAACTTTTGAGGTCAGAAAACCTAACTATCGACGGAGACCTCAACTTCTCCCTTGGCGAAGCGGAAAGCTGGGGCCCCTTGGCTCACCCTGATCCAGAAACATATTTCTTCAGCCACTTTTTGGCTACAAATGGATTCCTCGACATTGTTCCAACTAAACTAATCCCCACCTGGAGGAATTTAAGAACTGGGGATGCACATGTGGAAAAAATATTAGATCAGTTTCTGATCATTGAAACACTATCTCTTCTTCCTCTCCAATTTAAAAAATGGATAGGAAGTGGGGGAGACTCAGATCACTCCCCTGTTTGGTTAACCCTAGAAGATGGAACAAAAGATCTAACTGCCCCTTTCAAATTTAATGCAAACTGGCTTAAAGAAGATAGTTTCCAAGAATTGGTAAAAGACAATTTGACTCCCATCCAGGATTTGGGAGAAACACCGACAGCCATACAATTCATGGAAAATTTAAAATTAATTAAGAGACTGGTCATTCCATGGGAAAAAAAAACATAAAGAAGAAGATAAGGAACTCAAAAGAACTGAGGACCAACTGGAGGAAATTTACCAAAATATTGATTTTGGTTTCTCTTCGGACCCTTCTCGAGAGATGCTCAAAACTCTTGAAGAAAAACGTAGGAAAATCCTGGCCGACAAACAAGCATCCTGGAGACTGAAAAGAAGGGAAATCTGGCTCAAAAATGGGGATGAAAATACAAAATTCATCCACACTTATGTAAAAGGTTGGAAAGATGCAAATACAATCTAGATCTTAAAGGATCAGGAAGACAAACCAACCACTTCCTTTGAAGGGATAGAAAATATGGGGAAAAAACACTTCCATATGCTCTTCAAAGACGATCGAAGAGCCAACTTAGTTGACATCATAAAATTGGCCTTATACTTCCCCAGTTTCGTGGACAAGGAAAAATCCCAAAACCTCTATGAAGAAGTCACTAAAGACGAAGTCAAAGACACTATGAAAATATTTCAAAAAGATAAAAGCTCAGGACCTGACGAAGGGTCCATTGAATTCTACCTGGGCTTCCTCGAGTTGATTGGAAAAGATATTCTCAAAGTCATAGAGGAATCCAAATTAAATGGAATAATTCACAGTCCTCTCAACACCACTTTTATATCTCTTATTCCTAAGGTAAATGATCCTCTTTCCTTTGCTGATTTTCGACCCATCTCTCTTTGCAATTGCATCTACAAAATTATTGCAAAAATTATTGCACGAAGGATGAAACCAATACTCTCCCTGTCTATATCAAAAGAATAATTTGGTTTCTTAGAAGGAAGACAAATCCACGAATCTATAGGGGTAGCACAAGAAGGACTACATATTCTGAAAACAAAAAAAGAAAAGGGTACCATTTTAAATATTGAACTCTCCAAGGCTTTTGACAGAGTAAATTGGTCATATATTAGGCTCCTCCTCACCCATGTTAGATCCAATGTCCCCTTTATAAAATGGATAATGTCTTGCATCACTTTGGTTTCCTTCATAGTACTCATAAATGGAGTAGCATCCCCTTTCTTCACCTCCAAAAAAGGACTTTGTCAAGGTTTCCCCCTCTCCCCCCTACTCTTCTTACTTATGGCCGAGGGACTAAGTGGGACAATATTAAATGTAGTCATAACAGGGGATTTCCATGGCATATAGATCACCACAAGTCAAATACTCACTCACCTACTCTTTGTATATGGAATCCTCATCTTCTGCAATGGAAAAAGGAAAAATGCAGAAGCACTTTCAAGTATCCTCTCCCTCTTCCGTTCAACAACTGGAATGCAAATAAATTTACAAAAATCCACCCTCGCCTTCTCAGAACTAGAAAGGGAGGAGGAATATATTAAAAAAGGCTCTTTCCCTTCACTCATCAAGACTTCATAGATGACCAAAAATATCTTGGTTTTCACCTAAAACCAAATAACTATCTTAAAAATGACTGGAAATGGCTCATCATAAAACTAGAGAAAAAATTATCTGGATGAAGCTTCAAGTGGATCTCAAGAGAAGGAAGACTCACACTAACCCAAGAAGTACTAGAGTCCATCCCATTCTATTGGATGTCGCTAGCCTGGATACTGAAAGGAAATTTAGAAAATATCAGGAAAATATGCTCTCATTTCATCTGGTCAGGCTTCGGAGACAAAAACATACAACCTTGGGCCAAATGGGATCTTTTAGCAAGGCCAAAATACTTTGGAGGATGGGGGATCACAAATATTTTTCTGTTCTCAAAATAATTAGCATCAAAAGCAGGTTGGAGTCTAATCTCAAATAGAAACCTCTGGTCCTTTGTTATCATTCAAAAATATATATCCCCAGGGACACTAGAAGACTGGATCAAATCCCCAAATAAGTCACATACATCAAGATCCATCTTCTGGAAAGATCACATTTCCTCCTTTCTAGTTATTGGTGAAGAACTAGCCTGGAGAATAGGTCGAGGAAATCTTCTCCGCATTTGAGTAGATCCCTGGCCTGGGAGTGGGACCACACACATTCTCCCTCCAGATCCTATCAACCTCCTCCACAGGAAAAACATATACTTACTCTCCCACCTAGCTGACCAAATTTCAACAACACCGTGGAATCAAGGATGGAAGAAAGTAGCTAACCTAGGGATAACTTGATCCTCCTCAATACTCTACAAAAAATACATTGAATCACTTCAAATTGGACACATCAAACTAATTGACAGAGAGGATGAACTGTTCTGGAAAAAGAATCCTTCAGGTTTTTACACCCAAAAATTGGGCTATATCGCACTAAACCTGGATCTCTTTCAACAACAAAAATCCTGGTGGTGGAAAGGACTTTGGAAGCTAAAGTTCCCACAAAGAGCTAAAATCTTCCTATGGGCAGCACTAAATGGGAAAATCCCTACATGGGATATTTTACAAAAGCGAAAGTTCGAAGGGCCTGGTAGATTCTCCATCTGCCACTCAAAAAATGAAACAATTTACCATTTGTTTATTACTTGCCCTTTTACCCAAAGAGTATGGATGGAAGTTTCGGCCAAAATTAGACAAACATGCTCATGGGAAGGATCAAACCTGTAACAAGCTTGGAAAGATTGGTTTCATGACCAAATATATAGATAACTAAAATCCCTCCGGGTTGTTTCTGTTGATGGGGCCTAAATCCCCTTGATTCAACAACAGGAACCAAACCTGCCACCAAGGCCCAATTAGACTCTGCCGCGTTTGGAGTGGAATGGTTCTCCAGATCTTGCAATCTGGCCAAATTATAGATGGGCTTTGTGTTTTCTAGTGAAGGCTCTTCCTTCAGTTAGGACAGTTCTTTTTCTGTATTTCTCCTGGGTGGGGTTGATATGAGAGAGGCAAGCCAATTTAAACCAACTTGAAAAATAATAGGACAAAGGTTTTAACTATAAGGATTAGGTCGAGCTTGGGATAACCCGCTGCTCAAACATGAAGAGAGTGATTCTATGCCACAGGGCCTAGTACTAATACATTAACCAAATGAGCATTCGGTTACTGTCTGAGAATAAAACTAATTTAACAGAATAAAACACATATGTAATCAAGATCATGGTAAGCAAAATAATTCATCTACCATAACATTCATCACATAACAACACAACGATTTATCCTCATCATTAAAGAAAAGAACATCAAGACATTGCACCAGATAAATTGACAACATAATTAATTGCTCTTACTCATTTACTGCATCATTTATGGAACAAGAAAGGAAGCAATTATTCTCCAACTCCAATCACATACATCTGATGAAAATAGCTTGTCTTTGGTCCAGAAGGACTTCTCAATTCACAACAGTCTCAAAATAGTTATCAACAACCAAAAAAAAAGGAGTTCTTACAACAACCATCGACCCTTTACTCATTGGTCGATGTCTCTATTTATAATCTAACATTCAACTGTAATTAACAGCTAAATACAATTAAGGCCAAAAAAAAATTGCCACGTAGAGTGATAATCCAATAGTTTCTTTCAATGGCCCACCAGAGATGTCTCTTGAAAAGGGTGGCTTCTTTCATATTCAGACCAGTTGATAAACAAATTTTCACAGGTTTGAGCCCATGGGAACCTATGTTGTTCCATAGGGGAAACATATGCTCCTCTGATGTCTACTTCATGCACCCGATATTTTACCAAACTGGAGTTCAATAGTTGCAGCATGGCTCGAGCTCAGATCAGATGACCTACGAATTGTTGCACTTGTCCTGGCATTGCATCGATGACTTTTGTGCACCCTTCAACCCATAGAAAGTCTTTTCTGGAGTGTGTCTTGAACACATCGCTCAGGTTAGTGAATTCATCAGGAGTGTAGAATTCGGGGAGATCGACATCTTTCATTGCTTTATTAATTTTTCCCCAGTGTTTCTGGCACTTGGCCCATTGCTTTTGGATTTCTTGGTGTGGGTCCCGGGTCATCTTCACCTAGTATTCGATGGATTTCTTCATGCGGTCGAAGCTACTTTTGCCAACTAGCTGAATTCCATGATTTTCCTTTTCTCTCCCCTACTGGACTGCTTTAATGTATTTGAGTCTCTCTACCACTAACTATTCCTTTTCATTCCATTTTTCCATGTCCTTGCATGTTGTGAGTGCCATAAGAGTATCCTCCTGGAATTTGACTATGTTCTTGGTCAACAGGTGCCTTTCCTTCTTGAACTTGTTATAAACTCTGTTGAATTCTTCCTTTAGATATGCGGTGGTCTGTGTATCCCCTTTATAGTATTTGACAAGATGGCGCAAGTGTTCGATCTCCTCCTTGGTGTCAACTAGTTCCTTTTCATCTCTCCTGGCTCTGTCTTGGGTGACATCTGAGAAGGATTTTCCTACACCAATTGGTTCAGACATGTGAGTGTCTGCAGTGCTGATTAGGTTCTCTTCTATGGTAACCATGATGGATTGATCCAAATTGATTCTTCACCTCTTCGCGGTCCTTTGAATGATGGCCATCCTCTTTTGATCGTAAGAGATCGCATAGATGTCTGCTACTTTGTCTATGGGTTATGGTATATGTTGAATCTCCCGATGAGAGGCTATTCCTCAGACTACCTGTGGTGTATATTTTCTCAGGAGTGGTTTTTCGAATTTCTTCGCTCTATTTTTTGGATCCGTCCTCTACTTTTTGTTCACTTGGGACTTGAATATTGAGCATGATGGAGGCATCGGGCACAAACTCATCGCTTACTTGTTCACTGGTCGTAGAACTGTTGATTCTCTTTTGTAGAGTCTCACCACTTAGTATTGCTTCTGCTTCCTGTCTATCAGACTCTCTTGTGTTGAGGCCACCTTCAAACCCTGTTTCCATCTATGAGGCTTGCTTGTCTTGGACCTCAGGCTTAGGGGAAGTGATTTTCTCGGGACCCTTTTCCTCTTGGACTCGCACCAGGGTGTCATGAGCAGGTTCCGGACTCTCATCATCGCTGTAAATATGTATAAGAGTACTCAAGGGATTGGGCTCTTGTGCCTCTATCGAGACCCAACCTATCTCTGGTTTATTTGTCCCTTCTTTCGAAGGATCGATTGATCAATGATGTTGCAGGTTCGAGGTTTCCCAACCCACGGGCGTTGTAGGGGACTATGGACCCAGGATCATTTGACTCCGTCGATACACTTTGAAAAACAGTTGAGGCTTCATGTCCTATTGAAAGATACAGGTCATCCCGCATTCGTTTCATCAACAACTCGGTTTGCTGAAAGAACAAATTACCCATTTCTCGTGTGGCTTGATCTTCTGGAAAATCCCTAATTTGTACCCGGGATTCCTAGTGAAATCCCATGGCTTCAATGTCTTCTTAGAGATCACTTGTTTCGCCATCCAATTCATGTGCAATTGCTTCTCCCGAGAGTCAACTAATTTCTTGAACTGTCTACTCCAGAAATGTTGCCTGCTTTTCGTGGCTCATAGATCTAAACCTGGTTCCTCGAGGATCAACTCTCCTAGATGCCACCACATTCCAGTCTTGGGCATTTTTAGTAAATATTTCATCTTCTAACTGGTCATGGGAATAGGGCCAACAGGATGATACCTATGAAACATGTTGTATAACCAATCCCTTGGGATCATGTTTGTGAAATCGGCCAGTTTGGAACCGAAATTCCAATTGACCTAGACCAAGTTGTTTAGCATGCGTCGTATCTTTGACCATGCAGAACCCAATATGAAACCCATATGGTATGAAATCTCACTTCTTGTCTTTTACTAAAGTTGCATTGTATCCTTGCAGGATGGGTTGATAGCAAATTTCCCCTAACAATAGCTGGTCAAGAACATAAATGGGTAATAAGTGGGGTGCTCATGTGGCACCAAAAACTCTGATGTAGGTCTCTCGTTCTTCCAAATACCAGTGGCCAATTTTGTCTATAACCTTCTTTGCTTCATATGATAATCTAGGGCACTCTCTTTTGAAGAGAAAGGAGTAAATGTGTGCAATAAAATGATCACAGATAACACCATAGGAATTTTTGTACCTGTTTTCCCATAGGATGATGAAGTATACATGGACAACCAACTCCGAAGGGTGTTAATTCAGATTCGTCCCAACAAAAGTGTTCCTGACGTAGATCACATATAGTAGATACAAAGCCATGTAGAAGGCAAGGGTATCTCCCTCCTTTGTCTCCTGAGTCTATCTTATGCAAGTGCTTAACTATTTGGAGATGATGGCACCCCAATTGAATCCTGTACCTGAAATAGCAATTGTAAAAGCCAGAGGCATCCAAGCCTCTGAAAATAAGGAACAATCTTTTTCCCCATGTAATCTGCAAAGTAAATCCATGAGGTATATGTATGGTTCTCTGAGATTGGTCGTTGGGTACCAACCAATAGCTCGGTTCGTGAATTTTTTGTCTTCTCTCCACCAAGACAACATGATTTTGCTGGTTTCGTGTGATGCATAGAAACTTAAGATGAAATTGAAGCTCAAATTTAGCTCAGAATATTTGAGATTATAGTAGTTTTGAACCTCTAATGATAGGAAGACTCTGACGCACTCGCCGTTATCATCATTAATCAAATACTTTCGGGCATTAGTGTGATCAATGATCCACTTCAGGAGCTCAATGCATGGAAATACTGGAGATCGGCTTGCTACCATGTGCAGATAATCCCTGTGAATGTTGGGGAGGCCCTCGTCATTGAGCTTCCTTGTTTTAGGATCGTTATGCGGGGTATATTTGAGGGGTTATTCTTTCTTGATTTTCTTGAAAACTTCTTCCCAGTGAGGAAATACCATCTTGGCTCTAATACTTGCCTCTATGTCTCCGAAAGCTGGGGGTTGGAAAAAAGGCTCCTTGATGATTCTCTTAATGACGGATACTAGTTTGAGAACGAAATCTAATTACCTTGCAACTGATGGGGAGGAGCCTTCTCCTACTTCTAATTCCGGCAGCTTAGAGGCTCTCGGCAATTTCCTGGTGGATGGCTTCCTCGAAGGCATTATTCCTACAATTTAAAATTTCATTTGAACATGCATGCAGAGCAACGTTGGGTGAGAATATATAAAATGGAATGCAAAAAACCAATAAGCGAACCCATACCTGTAATGTTGGCTAAGATAACGGTTTTAATACTCACTGGAATTTGAACGCTTCCTGTGGACTTCTATCTTTGCTCTCCTATCTGCCCTAAACTTCTTGTTGTGCAGAATGGGATCATACACAATGACTCAAAAGGAATATAACTGGGAGATACTATCATTCATATCAGTAGTTAATATGAGTAATGAATGCAAATTCAAAATAAACCACTATCGGATTTTTTGCGGATAAATTATGACTGGTTGACGGAAAAGGCACGGATGGAGATGCATTGTATTGACGAGTTTAATGGTTCCTTTTGATTCACGCACGATTTAGTAACTAATGTGCAATCCACAAGTTAACTGAGAACCGTAATTGCAACGTACCTACCACACTCCATGGTCAACACGTCTCATCACGTCACGTCACTTGGCGAATGAATCAAGGATCGATTACTATCAGAGTGTGTACTTACATTGATATGCTATTGATGAAACTTCCGACGCCGATGATATAGGGGTTGGCGATCGGGAGGTTTACTCTTTCTTTCGTGCGGTGCGTATTATTACATCTTTCTATCGAAGCTGATTCAATCGGTCTTCGGCAAAATCCTTCCCAAGGTTTATTCATAGGAAAGAATCATTTCATCAGTCAACGCTGATGAGGGTCGGTATTTGGCTTCTTTGACTCTCCAAATGGTTTTCGCCACCATCATCTTCCGCTGATGTTGAAATTCTCTTGTGAGTTGGAAAAAATTTGGGTCACTGATTCCTCGAGTAGTTGTTAAGTATTTTAGAGTTAAGATGATTCTTCACTGTATGTTCAAGTGAACTTTTAATCAATTAAAACATGAAACATATAAGAGAAGTGAAGGATCAGATTCAAGCCGACATGAAAATAGTCAAAAGTAAACTACAGGGTGGTACCCAAAAGGAAATAGTTGCAGAACTTTTAGGGTGTGTTGAGTACTCAACAGTTTCGTACTACATATTTCTGAAACTCACTCCTTCCACACAAAACTGGGGCTAGGTCAAGGTACCAACAACTATGCAGAGCTTTTGACCTTAAAACTCCTACTTACCTTTGCAAAAGAAAAATATTTGCGGCATATCCATATCTTTGGAGACTCAATGATTGTAGTGAACTAGGCAAGGAAACTCCAACAGTTTCATAACATTTTCATCCTCCCTATTCTGGAGGACACTTTTCGCCTACTAGAAAATTTTGACACTATGACTATCTCCCATGTCTACAGGAATAGGAACATGGTAGTGGATGCACTCTCAAAAGCATGGCTCCTCCTTGCTCTAGGACATTGGGACATCACATAGCACAAGAATGGAAACTCACAAGCTTATTACCATCGAACTTTTATAGACTCAACAACTCAACAACATTATTCACAGCAAGAGCAACAAAAACACTAAAAACTCCATTTTGGATGCAATCAACAACATAAACTTTGGAAGAAATCTACACAAGACTACAGATCATCAGATTCACAATTTGCAACTCAGATTTACAACCCACTGGGTTCAATACTGTTGAATATACTAATACAACTGAGAGGGGGGGTGAATCAGTTGTTTATAAGCTTAAACAATTTTACACCTTCTTAACAATTATTAATATTTCTTCATGTGTTATCAAGCAACA
>JZKD02S1691424.1:525523-535625 GCA_000966675.3 Picea glauca
ATGAAATCAACGGTCCAGATCTCATTCTTGATTTAACGGTCGCGATCATATCGTGATTTCAGGGTTTTCATTGTCAAGTGTTCTTTGCACTTTGAAATCGCGATCCCCGATTCTCTGATGAATTTATCTCTCTCGGAGCTTCTACAGATCTGACGGTCCTGGTTCTTTTGGGAGATTTGGATGGGATCCAACGGTCACTGACTCTTCTTCCTTTTTCCTCTGTAAGCTCTTGCTGTGCGCATTTTCTTGAAGGCTATTCCTCCTGAGATTTTATCCTTCTTATCCTACTGTCTCTACTGTTGCCATTAATGACAACAATCATCATTGCATTCTATCCACTGAATTTGCCAACAAATACTTGTAATTTAAACCAATATTTTTTGGGAACTCTCTACTCGGAAAAAATTCAGAGACTTTCTAAAAGAACTTTTATTTTTCTCCGACACATATAGTAAACCCAAGAGATGTTGTGCTTCTTGAAGCACCTACAAAATGTAATTTTGTCTCTTCAGATGAATAAAATTATTCTTTTTTCCATGGAAAAAAAATAGAACACTTATCTTATAAAATGTGCAACCCCCTATAGAGGAAAAATGTTCCTCCAAACCATAGCCTTTTTGTTATAATTATAAACAACAAGACACCCCCGAGCTGGGGTTATGAATCCACAAGAGATGGAGGTCCTTAAAGATGGCTAATGTATATCATAGATGGCTAATATATGTAACTTTCCCCACAATGAAAGAGAATTATTATGGAGTCTTTCTCTTTAAGGGAAAATGCATTCTCTTTTGGACCTTGTCTTTTAGGAGGGATGACTTGAACCCTATGAATTTTTTTCCTTCATCTCCCTTGTATCTATTGAAGATGGAAATTTTGTTTTGGGAAAATTTGACCTTTTAATCCCATTAGAGGTAGAAGAAGACCCCTCCATAGACCTTAAGAAAAAATAGTACAACAATTTAGATAAATTTGACTTTGTTTCTCATGCTACAATGTCAAATTAGTTGGAGTAAAAGGAGGGAAAATGCCCATGTTTATGGAAGAACAAGTGCCACATACATTTTCCAATGGGGAACAGGACCTGGGGGATCCAATCACACTGCTTGTTCTTGTTTGAACCCTCTTTGAACAATTCAATTAACTTCATCTTTAAGTTTTCTAAAATATTTTATTGAGATAAAATGCACATATCCTCTTAAAATCCAAAGTATTAGATATTTCTTGTTAAATATTTTTATCAAAATTCATTTTTAGGAGACTTTGATATGTGAAAACTTTTATACTTTATCATGTATACATAATTTTTGGGAATAGGGTGGAAAATGACATGAAACAGAGAACACAATACTGCAGATAATTGAGGAACAAAATTTCAAAGATAAAGATGGTGTCTAAAGATACCGTTACAACACTTACACAGGGTGCACTGTGATCAAAATATCAAAGTGCATGTTGCACATATTTATCCACATGGAATATTGCATAGTATCCATAATGATAATGACCTAAGGGGCCTTTTATTCATAGTCTCAAGTTCTAACCAACTTCCATAGAATCTGGAAGATCTTGTCCACACATAATTGTTATTTGTTAGAGTTCACTCCGCCAAATCCGCATTGCCAATTCAAATAGAAAAGGATACTAAACCTGACCACCTATGTGTCCAACTTATAATCGATTTTTGGGCTAGTCAATCCACCACCCGACTATATTCAAATAATGGTTAGTTGTCTAGCCGATAAGCACATCGACTACTCGACCAACTATTGTAGTTTGTTGGTTGATCTTCCGATCGATTGTATCTATATGTAGGTCAACCTATCGATCAAATTAACCTAGGAGATGTGTGATAAACCATAAATACTTGATGTCCCAATACCTCCCATCAACACACAAATCTAGAGATTCATAAGGTGAAATTATGTCATTATGACACCCCCCATAATTGCAACTTCCTGAATTCCAAGTATCATGTAGATCTTGATAAATCTGGCTTTAGATAAAGGTTTAATGGCGAAGATATCGACAACTTGCTCATTTGTTCTACAATATTCAAGAGAGACAAAGTTCTCACGAACCATTTGTCTCAAATAGTGAGCATGGAGCTCAACATGCTTCATCTTACTGTAGGCAATAGGATTATCAACAACTTGTATAGAACTTTGGTTATCACGGTAAATTTTAGTCGAGGTCTAAACATGCAAGAAAAGCCCTCCCAAAATTTGGTGAATCCACGTTGCTTCAATACATGCTTGAACGATGCCTTGATATTCTACTTTTTTAGTTGAAAAAGAGACTATATTTTGTTTCTTGCATGACCACACCAACGATCCAGTGATAAAGAGAAACACACAATTAGAATTGGACTTCTAATCATCATTTTCGCCAACCTAATCGGAGTTGGTGAATCTCACTGGCGAATATGAACTTCGACAATACTTGATACCAAAATGAGTGGTAGCTTTAAGATAGTGGACAATTAATTTGACTGCTTTCCAGTGGCTTTATTTCGGGTCATGAATAAATCGAGAAACCACACTAACAATAAAGGAAATGTCAAGTCAATTGTGAGCAAGATAAATAAGACTGCTAATCAATTGTATATATAGAGTAGCATCAATTGTAGGAGTTTGACAGGTTTTGGTAAGATTTACTCTAGACTGAAAAGGAGTAGCACAAGGCTTGCAATTATCCATATTAAAGTGTGTCAACAGATCCATCAGATATTTATGCTGATAAATGAAAATCCATCACATAGTGGTAATACTTGAAGACCAAAAAAATAATGCAAAGTACCAAGATCTATCATGTTAAAGGAGTCAACAATTTGTTTCTTCACTCTAAGGATAAGATCATTATTATTGCCAGTAATGAGTAAGTCATCTACATATACAACAAAAATCAAGTTGTCTCCATTGGTATGGAGTACATACAAGATGTGATAAGATTCACACCATTTGAAACCAAGTCGAAGAAAGAAACTGTCAATATTAGCATACCAAGCTTGGGGAACTTGGTTCAAAACATAAAGAAAAGCACTCTTCACATCCATCTCATGGATTTTCCATTCAAAATGAACAACAAGGGAAAGAATTATTCAAACAAAGTTCATCTTCACGATAGAGGAAAAGGTTTCATTGTATTCGATGCCTTCTTGTTGATAAAATCCCTTCTCAATTAGGCATGCTTTATGTTATTCAAAAACACCTTCAGAGGTAAATTTGGTCTGGCAGGCCCATCGAAACTTCACAATGTTATTTCATTGCGGTCAAGGAACCAAGTCCCAAGTGTGATTCTTCAACAAAGAATCAATTTATGTCTTCATGGCCTGCTCCCATTTAGGTTTTCCTTCGACATTTGAGTAGGTAACAAGATCATAGTTTTGCAGCACATGATTCATCAAGGAAACACTAACATGTTGCTTCTGACTTCGAATTTTTTGTCCAAAGGAAACATATTCAACATCAGCTCCAACAACTTCAATTTTCTTGGAATTCCATATGGGTAGACAAGAAATAGGTGAACTACATTTCACTTCAGTAGGTCAATCAGAAGTTGGAGGGTCTTTAGTCAAAATACCAATCAAAATAGAGGATGATGGACTAGTCGACTCAGAGGTCGACAATCTAGTCAAAATAGAACAAAGTTCGACTTTCTAGTCGAAGGACTGAAATAGGGGATATGTGAACTACTTTTAGAGAAAACATCAAAGGGATCATCCTGTAGCAATCCATAGAAGGCATTCAACAACTTAATTCTAGAATACTTCTCACAAAACTGTATAATTTGTTTGATAATGACTTGTCATTTGACAAGATCAAACAATTGATAGGATTTTGACTCTTCAGAGTAGCCCATCATGATGCAAGAATGAATCTTTTCATCCAAATTCCTTATGCAATCATTAGGAATGTGATCCTAGGAAACAAATACAAACACACGAAGGTGATTGAATAAATGATTCTTCCCATACCACCATTCTACTAGAATCATGGAAGTAGCAACTCTAGTCAAGATGCAATTGAGAAAATAATTTGTACAATACATTTCTTCTACCTAGAAGTGAGGAGGTAGATATTTATCCTACAAAATAAATCTAGCGATGTTGACTAATGTCTGATTCGTGCATTTTTTGATGTGTGTGAGGAACCAACTGATTCCATTCAATACCAGGTGGAAGAAGGTATTCTTCAAAGGGTTGATTAACATACTCACCACCATTGTTGTGATGTCCCCCATCCCAATGGAGGGACATTACAATATTGTAGAATATGTTGGTAGAATGGTTGTTGTTACACCAAAACCCGCAGGTGATTGGTAAACTCACGACCACCATATTTCAAGAATCCATCAGAGGTGAATATTCCCTTGTCAAGATACACCAGGGAGCGTTGACTACTTGCAATTTCGTGCAACAATCTTCCCCTCAACGCGAGTCGAGTGTGCATCAAAATCGTGACCTCTATCTATGATACCATTTGTTGGTAGAATGAATATCGTTACACCAAAACCCGCAGGTGATTGGTAAACTCACCACTGCCCGATTTCAAGGATCCAAGAGAGGCAATTAGTCCCTTGTCACGATACACCAAGGAGTGTTCACTACTTGCAATTTTGTGCAACAAAATATACATAAAAACAAAATTTATGCTTACTAAATTAATTCCTTTTTTTGTTAGCCGATTTCCTGTAGCTTACAACTAAAAATTAAATATATTTAAATATTGTCTACAACCATAGAATAGATGCATCTACAACATGCTACAAATCAACATGAAATGAAACTAAAAAACTCATTACAAAAACATATAAATCATTCTCATTTACACAGAGTTCATGCACAACAATAACACATGTAAATAACTTAGCAAAAAGATAAAACACTTATCTTTAAAAAAGAATTATGCAACCATCTTCTTGGGACAAACATTCCACCCAACCATAGAATGACTATTCCAAATCACAATAGCCATTCAACCCCAAGTTGAGGCTATCAATCCACAAAAGAGGGTGGTCTCTCACAGTCCACTCATAGCTCATTAAACTCTCAACCCAACTGATATTCTCCTACAACTATCACGATTATCCACCACCTCTCTTCCTCTTGACCTATACAACCCAAGGAATGTGCCCCATTCACTGATATTAGTACCTTATGCATCCCATTTATTTATCAGGGTCTCCCTGGAATAGATAACTAGGAATCTCTCAAATGGGAACTCAAGGGAAACTACTGCTAGGAAAACTATCAACAAACCAACAACAAACACTTGTTGTTTTATTGCAACTCACAAAGAAGTTCACTCTTCAGGCATGAAAACCTAGTTATTCAGTTTTCCATCTCTAATTCACTCCAATTACGCTCCAAATTTCTCTATAATTCTCCCTCCATGGATGCATCAACTTCAAACTTTGTTTCTTGCTTTCTCCTTGGATCCCATGCACAAAACTTGACTAGCTAAAAATTGTTGTCCCAACCCACACAAATTTCCTCTCTTTGGCTTTCTTTTCTTGACTCACACTCTTCCCCAATATGATTGTACTCAACCCCCATGTTCCCAATAACTTTGGGATGTGACCACTCACACCCATCCTCTTACATGTATTCAATGATTGGTTTTGGGAACACTCAATAAAAAATGGGAAGGTTCATATACAAATAGAAAATTTAGGAAAATGGGTTGAATTAATATACATGGGTAATCCCCCCCTTGGACCCCTCTTAGACATTATCCTAGACACCCCCCCCTCTTGTGGATTAACTAAGCTCCCATCTCTTGTACATGTCCCCTTAGTAGCTGACATCACATTTTATTATTAAAAATTTGAAATACAATTTTCATATTACATAACTTTGGAAATAGACACACATTATATCTACAGAAAAATTAATTAAATTGGGGATTATAGTGGGGTTGTTACATTCCCCCTCCCCTACAATTGTGTTCCATTGATCCAAAAAGATCTTTTAAATGACAATGGTTGAGTTATTTAGCATGTGTTAATTAACCATTTAGGTAGTTGAATGAATGAAGAATAATTATGATTGAAAACATGACAACCATATATACATATACAGATCTGAAATAAAGCAAGAGGAACAACAAACCATAAACACCAATGTGATAACAAAGTTTGGCAATCTCGCCTAGGTCTCCAGGCCTTTGTCTCAGTGGGTGAGGCTTTCTTATTTATGTTCAAATCTTTAAAATTACATCACAGTAGTTCCAAAAAGGTTACAAAGTGATATGGTCTTGTTCTACCAAATCTTTGGAATGCAACAACGCATACAAAACTAAAATCAGATGACCAGAGCTCCCAGAAATGGCCCGCAAAGGTGCTGTCATCAACAACTTCCATGCATGACAATGGCTTTGGCTCAAAAATTCGGCAGCATAAACTTGTTCTGAACCTCCCTTTCATGGCTTCAAGAATCCATGGTTTATATAGATCTGAATTTGGTAACCATCTCCCAACTTCCCCCCAAGATCTGGCCTCAAAAAGGGCCCAATATCCCCCAAAAATGACCAAAATCTCTCAATTATGTTGAATAAAACAACAAAATCTCTATTATAAAGTAATAAAACCCACTTTATTCCCAAAATAGGGCACAACCCCCTTTCTTAGGGCTCCTGGTCATGTGGGGTGTCTCCACGTGGCTCTGGATATTCGGGCGTGTTGGCCCCCTGCGACCTCAACTCCTGGTTCTATGGAGAAAGGTCATATGGCCCAACACCTATGCACCCACATTCCCTATCAATAGTTGAGCCCTCGACGTATAGCCTTCGATTATGCCCCTGGTCGGCAGGTTAGATCGACCGACCGAGGCTAACCTATGTATTCTCGCGCTAATAGTTAACACCGGGTCCTATAGTGGAAGCTCTGAATCTGTGGGCCAACTCTCCAGAATAAACGTGTGCCCAAAGTTTTTTATGACAAGAGAATATGGGAGGGTCCTATGTATTATTGCGCTAGGGAAGAGGGCTAGTCCCCAACCCTAACTCTATCGTAAACATTACAATGTAACTTTATATACAAGTTTCTTGCCATAGTTTAACAAAATTCACCAAGGGCAGGTTGGCTATCCCAGCCATGCCAAGTCATTTCCTAGACCAGAGGTCGTGGGTTCGAAACTGATGAACCCATAAACATTTTACAAGCAACCAATGAACCAATATAGGGGTGCCACATGGTAGCCCAGGACTGGCCCTGTCACATCTTATTGAAGCCACTATCATCCATGTAGAAAACATTACTAATGATAGCATTAAAAATATGAATACAAATGAGCTGATATGTTTTTAATACTTGCATGACATTATCTTATCTTGAAGGAAAGTGTGATTGATTTTCCATTCTACAATCATCTCTTGTTCTTGCTTAATATCAATTACTTGTTTTGAAACAATTATAGGTGTGTTTCCTGCTTCAGTTGCATTTCTTAATTGTTTCATAGTTTGAATAGAGTTATTTTCCATTAAATGATGAGCATGAACTACATATTCTTGACCTGCTTTGGTGAAATGATATTGATTCTTTTCCCTGTAGAAGATTTTTTTACAATCATACAAGTATGGACTGACTAATACCATTCCACATTCACTTAGTGGCACCGCATCACATATTACCTTGTCCAAAAACTTAGATGAAATTGCAAATTTTAATGTGAACTAATTGGTTATGTGCATTTGATGATTGTTTCTTATCCATTTAAGTGTGTAGGGATTATGATGCATCTATGTTTTTAATCCCAATTGTTTAACCATTTCCTCTAAAATCAAGTTAGATTGAGATCCGCTATCTATCAATGTGTCAACCTTAGTGTGCCTCATGCTGACCCTTATGTAAAAAAAATTACTTCTACAATCAAATCCTTCACCAATTTTACCTGTCATACCAACCAATGAGACTTTAGATTCATCACCTAAATCTGATCCCAAGTCTGTTGGCCATGTTTCTGATGCAACTATTTGCCTCCCTTTTCTTTCTTTGAACCACTTCGGTCTCTTCTCAGGATGTAATTGCCAACAACGGTCCTCATAATGCCCCTCTTTCTTCCAATACTTGCAAGAGGGCTCCTCTTCCTTTCTTTCCACTGAATTTTCCTTCTTTCCATTACACTTCCTTTTGTCCTCTTTCCTTGAAGACGATTCCCTTGATACACCAACACATGTTTTCCTTGCTTCAATGTATGTCGCTTGAACAAAAACCTCATCAATATTAGTAGGTCCAAACATGAATACAGTATTTTGAATATGTGCAGGTAAACCTCCTATATACTTCATAAGAGTTTCTTCGGTATGTAAAGGAATATCTAACATCAATGCCATTTTATGAAAACCATCTATGTATTCTTGCACTATTTGTCCTTTTCTTAGTTCAAGAGATTGCCATTCAATTAATGTTTTCTCTTTATAAACCAAAGGATAGAATTGCTTCCTAAGTGCAGGAATAAAAATTTTCCATGATGGAAATACATTACCCACTTATTGCGTGCCATTTTGCAACTTTATTTTCCACGAGATGAGTTTTGTTACTGCAAGTCTAAGCGATGCCAACTTGATCTGATTTGCCTCATCCTTGATTTGTTGCACACTGCAATAAACCTCCATCTATCTGACCCAATTGTCAAGTCTCTCTACATGAACTTCACCATCATACATGGGTAATTTGAATTTAACACCAAGTTTTAGTAAAGGAATTTCATTCTTATGTTTATGAACATGTTTCTTTGCATTTCTTTTAGAACTTGAACTTGAAGAGGAAGGAAAAGATGGAGGTGAAGGAGGAATTTGAGGAGGATCCTCTCCTTCTTCACTTTTTCCCTTTGAATATTCACCTAGATTCGGTCTCTTCCATTCCAAGTAATCCTCATACAAAACCTTCATCATCTCCGACATGGCGGCGAAAGTGTTTTGAAACTCTTTCTCATCCTGAGAAAGCCCCTCTTCCGATGCCATCTTCTCACTTTGAGAAGTTATCTTTCTCAATCCAATTAATGGATTCTCTTCAACAATATCGCCTTCACCATGATCTATATTTTCCCTGGTTAACATGCAAAACTCAAATCCAAAAGTCAACTAGCTCTGATACCACTTGATTTGAAAAGATCTTATAAACGACAATGGTTGAGTTATTTAGCACGTGTTAATTAACCATTTAGGAATCTGAATGAAAGAGGAAGAATTATTATTGAAAACATGATAGCCATATATACATATAAATATCTGAAATAAAGCAAGAGGAACAACAAACCAGAAACAACAATGTGATAACAAAGTTTGGCAATCTCGCCTAGGTCTCTGGGCCTTTGTCTCAGTGGGTGAGGCTTTCTTATTTATGTTCAAATATTTAAAATTAAATCGTAGTAATTCCAAAAAGGTTACAAAATGATCTAGTCTTTTTCTACCAGATCTCTGGAACCCAACAAAATAGACGACATTGAAATCGGATGACAGGAGCTCCCAGAAATGGCCTGCAAAGGTGTTCTCCTCAACAACTTCCCTGCATGAAAATGGCTTTGGCTCAAAAATTTGGCAGCATAAACATGTTCTGAACCTCCCTTTCATGGCTTCAAGAAGCCTTGGTTTATATATATCTGAAGTTGGTAACCATATCCCAACTTCCCCCCCAAGATTTGGCCTAAAAAAGGGCCCAATATACCCCAAAAATGACCAAAACCTCTCAATTATGCTGAATAAAACAATACATCTCTATTATAAAGTAATAAAAACCACTTTATTACAAAAATAGGGCACAACCCACTTTCTTAGGGATCTTGGTCATGTGGGGTGTTTCCATGTTGCTCTGGTTATTCAGGCGCGTTGGCCCTCTCCAACCTCGGTCCTTGGTTCCATGGAGTAAGGCCACATGGCCTAACGCTTATGCACCAATGTGCCCTATCAATATTTGATCCCCTGGCGTATGGCCTTTAGTTATGCCCTTGGTTAGCAGGCTAGCCCGTCCGACCGGTTCTAACCTTTATATTCCCACACTAATAGTTAACTCCAGGGCCTATGGTGGAAGTTCCCAAACCATGGGCCAACTCTCCAGAATAAACGCACACCCAAATTTTTTTATGACAAGAGAATATGGGAGG
>JZKD02S1691424.1:535675-558688 GCA_000966675.3 Picea glauca
CTATTATAAAGTAATAAAAACCACTTTATTCCAAAAATAGGGCACAACCCCCTTTCTTAGGGATCTTGGTCATGTGGGGTGTCTCCATGTGGCTCTGGTTATTCAGGCGCGTTGGCCCCCTACAACCTCGGCTCTTGGTTCTATGGAGAAAGGCCATATGGCCTAACGCTTATGCACCAATGTGCCCTATCAATAGTTGATCCCCTGGCGTATGGCCTTTAGTTATGCCCTTGGTTAGCAGGCTAGCCCGTCCGACCGGTTCTAACCTTTGTATTCCCACACTAATAGTTAACTCCAGGGCCTATGGTGGAAGTTCCCAAACCATGGGCCAACTCTCCAGAATAAACGCACACCCAAATTTTTTTATGACAAGAGAATATGGGAGGGTCCTATGTAGTAATGCACCGGGGATAGGATCTAGTCCCTATCCCTATCTCCGCCGGAAAAATTACAATGTAACTTTAAATACAAGTTTCTTTCCATAGTTTAACAAGAGTCACCAAGGGCGGGCTAGCTAGCCCGACCCTGCCAAGTCATTACCTGGACTGGAGGTCGCGGGTTCGAAACCGTTGAACTCATAAACGTTTTACAAGAAACCAATGAACCAATAGAGGGGTGCCATGTGGCAACCCAGGAATGGGCCACGTGGCACCTTCCAACTTGCCCAAATCATGCCACATGTCGACACACCATTTGTCCACATCTACCACGATGCCACTGCCACATTAGAGCCACGTGTAGTACAGATTGTATGGACCTGCCACTTCATTTGTATGGACATGCCATGTGTCACCATTTCAAGGGTGACACGTGTCACTCCCTGACTTCTCCACATATCTATCCACATCAGCTCCAACTATACCTTGCCACATCAGCTATACATCTGTACGACCTGTACATATAGCTGCCATGTGGCACTATACGGACTGTATAGTCAACATTTTTTCATGTTTGACCAAATGAATAGACCATGACCAAACGAACACATGTGTAACCTTTTTGGAACTAAAATTTACTTCACAATACTTAGAAATAAAATTATACAATTTAACAACTCCAATAGCAACTCCAACCAAAATCTCACGTTTCGTTCAACTCTTTGACCCAAGGAATGTACCATTCATTTATCATGGATAACCCAAGGTACATACCATCCGTTTATCAAGAATAACTCAAGGGTCATACTATTCGTTTATCAAGGCTAACCTAAGGAATGAGCCATTTTTTATCAAGGTCCCCAACGCAGTTGGCTAGGACTCAGAGATGTGGTTCCATAATTTTAGCTACTCAAAATAGAGTCTTGCATTATTTTTTCTTCAAAAATGTCAAAAATTTATGGGTATTCTTCCCTCTTGTTTTCTTCATGCTCCCATTTAGCATCTTCAGGACCGTAGCAGGTCCATTGAACCTTTACCAACCCTATGGATTTGTTCCTGAGCACTTTGACTCTCTGGTCAAGGATGCGTACTGGTTCAACTTGGAAATTCCCTTCGTGATCCACCTGGATCACATTCCAATCAATTATGTGGTTAGGATCAGGAAAATATTTATTTAAAAATGACACATTAAATTCATTATGCACTCTCATGGATGCATGAAAATCTAACATGTATGAAACTAGCCCTATCTTTTCTAATATTCAAAAGGACCACAATATCTTGCTTCCAACTTTGGGCAACTTACTAATATTAGAAAACTTCTCTTTGCCTTCACTTTCAAAAACACATGTTCTCCCACTTTAAAGTCTTTGAAAACTTTTTTCCTATGTGCATAACATTTCTCCCTATCTTGGGTAGCCTTTAAATTATGATTTATCTTTGCCATCTGATCTTCCATTTATTTTAACAATTCTGGCCCAACAATTGCTCTGTCTGTTGGATTACCCCAACTCATTGGAGTGTTAATTTTTTTCCATACAATGCTTCAAACTGACTCATCTTCAATGAGGTCGGATACCCATTATTGTAGGCAAATTCAACTAAATCAATATAATCTTCCCACTTTGATGGTTGATCCATGACATACATTATAAGCATGTCTTAAATTATTATGTTAGTCCTTTATGTTTTCCCATCTGACTCTGGATGATATGTTGTAATAAGATTTAAATTTGTTCTAAATCCCTTGAACAAACCTTTCCAAAAATTAGATGTGAACTTTGGATATCTATATGAAACTATTTCTTTAGGTACCCCATGTAGCCTAGCAATTTCTTTCATGTAGATATCTGCAATACTTTATGCCTTGTGTGTAGTTCTTATTGGAATAAAATGTGTTTCTTTAGTCAATTTATCCACCATCACCATGAAGGAATCATGTTTCTTCATTGTTCTAGGAAGCTTAGTAAGAAAATCAATCGCGAAAACTTCGGCCCACTTCCATTCCAAAATGGGAAATGGCTATAGGAACCCTACTTGGTGTCTATGTTCCATCTTTAATTTTTGAAATTATAGACATCTTGCTATGTAATTAGCCATTTCCTTCTTCATTCCCAGCCAAAATTATTGACTTCTTATTGTTGCAATTGTTTTCTGATATCCTAGGTGCCTGACATAGGGCACATTATGCATCTCCTTCAACACTGCATTTTCCAGCTCACTGAAATTGGGCACGTATACTTTTCCCTTGTAAATGAGAATTTCATCCTCTTTTAGCTCATAATAATTAAATTTATTATGAAATTTACCTTGTTGTGATGCTTCTTTTATTTTCACATAGTGGTGATCTGAATTTGTTGCTGCAATAATTTTGTCTTTTAGATCTGTCATGTACATGTTGATGGCTACAATATGCACTTCATGAGCTCTCATGTTGAGTGCATCAACCACTTGATTTTCCTTCCCTTTATATGCCTAATTTCAAAGTCATATTCACTCATGAATTACAACCATCTATTTTTTCTAGCATTTAGTGTTGGATGTCCAAACAAATGATTCAAACTACAGTGGTATATCCTTAGCTCGAATCTCTTACCAATAAGGTAATGCCTCCACATTTTCAATGCATGTACAATCGATTATAACTCCAATTCATGTGTAGCATAATTTCTGTCATGCTCTTTTAATTTTCTGGACTCATAGCATACCACATGGTCCCTTTGACTGAGAACTCAACCAAGTCCTTCCTTGCATGCATCGGTGCACACAAAAAAATCTTTGTTTGGATCTACAATATTCAATATTGGTGCACCTGTCAAAATTCCCTTCAACTGTCTCTCTTCACACTTGGAAGTCCATTCAAATTTCACTCCCTTCTTTTGCAAGGAAGTGATTAGACTTGCAATCCTTGAGAACCCTTTTATAAATCTTTGGTTATAACCAGCAAGACCCATGGATGATCTGAACTCTGTCACATTCTTTGGCACTGGCCATCCTCTAATTTCCTCTATCTTCTCAGGATCAACTTCTATCCCTACTGTTGATATTGTATGCATCAAATAGTGAATCTTCTTTTGATAAAAGATGCACTTACTTAGCTTAGAATACAATCTATGCTCTATTAAAACTTGCAACACCATTCTTAAATGTTTCTCATGTTCCTCTTTTGATTTAGAGTAGATGAGGATATCATCTAGGAACACAATTACAAACTTGTCCATGTACTCCCTGAATACTCCATTCATCAAACACATAAATACTACTGGGGAATTTGATAGTCCAAATGGCACTACTACCGTGAATTCATAATGTCCATATCTTGTTCTAAATGTTGTCTTGTTGATGTCTTATTCCTTTATCCTTACTTTATGATAGCCCGATCTCAAGTCAATCTTCTAAAAGATTCTTACACCTTTCAGTTTATCAAAAAAATCATTAATCCTTGGAAAATGATACTTATTCTTTATGGTAACCTTATTAAGTTGTCTGAAATCAATACATAGCCTTAAGGTTCCATCCTTCTTCTTCCCAAAAAGAATCGGGGCTCCTCAAGGCAACACACTTGGATGTATATACCCTTTCTTCAAAAGTTCTTCAAGTTGCATCAACAACTCTTTTAGTTCTAGTGTGTGCATTATGTAAATTGTCTTAGAAACTGGGGTAGCTCATGGCACCAAATCAATGGCGAAATCAATGTCTCTCTTTGGTGGAAATTATGGAATTAATATAAAAACATCTTCAAAATCCCTCAAAACCGGATGGTCTTCAATGCTTTCCACTTTATCTTTGGTTGCCTCCTCCATATGGTCTGCAAACATATGACATCCCTTCCTAAATCTCTTCTTCAACTGCATATATGAAATCTCTCTAACAACTACAACTCTTGGAATGCCTTGAATATTTCATTGTCATCCTTCCTCATCAAGACATGTGATTGGCTATTTGTAACAGTATAGGAAAACATGATGTTTCTCCAACCAATCCATACCGATTAGACAGTCACATGAACCCAACAATAGGATTTTTATATCTACCTTTATGTTAATTCCATTCATGTCTATCAGGAAATATTTAACCTACTCATTGATTTTCCTCTTAGCCCCCATGGCTAATTGAACTAACCAATATTTCTTATGCTTACTTCTTTTAAAGTGAAATATTTCAACAATGGTAGCATTTATGTAACTATGGCTAGCTCCAGAATCAATCAAAATTGTTATGGGTTGGTTGTCAATCTTACCTTCCACTTCAATCATGGGGGATTGATACTCCACGTGATTGTTTTCCAAGGCTATGTAAATCCTTGGCATGCTCCCTCCCATGTATTTAAATGTTTCATCCTCCTAAATGTTGTGGATAGTCCTCATTATTTCTTATTTGTGAGGGTAGTCCCTATATAAGTGATTTCCCTCACATCCCCAACATTGAACAAAATGCTACCTTGGTCATTTCCTAAATGAATCTGCATTATTTTTCTCACTTTGGGCTGCCTGGCCTTGTTGATTTACTTGGGAGTTATTTATGAAAAAGGGTGGCTTAAGACCTTTCTTCCTTTGATCCTTTTTCTGTTTCATCTTGTCATTCCAAGCCTTTTGGAAGACTGTCCTTCCTTTTCTTTGCTCATAAAGGTGTCTTTATCTCCTTATGCTTTCCTCCAAAGTATTGGGATTATCACATTATATCTTGTCACTACAGAAGGAGGGTAACCCACTTAGAAACCTTTGGATTTTTTACTTCTCATCCTTGATGAAGTCAACATACTTCAACAATTCAAATAACCGCTTCTCATATTCCTCCATTGTCATGGTTCCTAGCTTGAGTTCAAATAAATCTTTCATATTTATCTCATAGTAATGCTCGAACAAATATTTGTCTTGGAAATATCCCTTGAAATGACTCCATGAGATTCTATTCTCATCAAGGTTCTTGGTTTTCTTAAGTTTATCCCACCACATGGTTTCCTTTCCTTGCAAGTGGTAGGTGGAAATTCTAGCTTCTACCGAGGTGGGGTAATCACGTAGCTGGAAATATTTCTTCATTTCCAATAGCCATGTCTCTTCCTCTTATCCCTTCCGGTGTTCACCATTGAAAATAGGTTGCTTGATATTTTGTATTTTTCCTTGTAAGATGTCTTCCTCGAGCCTTCTTCTTTTCCTACAAACAAGAGACACACTTGGGCTACTCCTCGACCTGGAACTTGCATGATTTCTATAACATCCTGGTTCTAACCCTTATAAACTATAATTTATTATGCAAATATGACTTAGGATGGTGGGTCGGTAAAGTTGAAAAGGGGCAAGAGTGCCTAGGAAATGTAACACTTCCTATACATTAATAAAATACACCATTGGTTGCAAGACCGACAAGGACAAAACAGATAGGGGGCTATGATTCCATGAGAGAGGGGGCTTTCAGGGCTAAGTCTTGTTATTATTATTTTATTTACCCATAACTGATTTTATGGAGAAGAGGATGTTACATGAGCTTATTGGGAGGGAGGCCATGTGTCTCTTGTCTTCATGTAATTATTTAAACATCCCTTGGGCATTTTTTTGGGGTCATTCTTCCCTTGGTTTGCCCTCTTATCACTGGTTCACTTGTTCTTCTTCCTCTTCACTCACTACTTCGAGTTCATGTGCTCTTGGGATGAGCATGGAAATGAATCACAGGAAGAGGAGAGCCATCATTGAATGGCAGTAATGATTTACTGATCATTCCAGGAGGGAATGGATGCATGTGTACATGAACTTGATGGCAATTCATATGGAACTGTCCACAACTAAGAGTCCTTGGAATTTATAGTAGGGAGATTTCCTGACCAGTAGCACTGGATCCCTAGAGAGAAATAGAATAGCCTCAAGGACTAAATGACAGAGAAAGGTGTTCATTTCTTGGGTTTGTAGGCCGAGGGGGAAAGAGAGCTGGAAATTAGGATTGTTGTGAGGTTGGGAAACCATGGATTGTACAGACTTGCCACGTCATCCATATGGACATGCCACGTGTCACCACTGCAAGGGTGACACATGTCACTCCCTGAATCCTCCACCTGTCTATCCACATCAGCGCCAATTGTATGCTTCCACATCAGTTGTACATCCATACAGCTTGTACATGCAGCTGCCATGTGGCACTGTACAGACTATATAGTCAACATTTTTGCATGTTTGATCAAATGAACAGATCATGATACCTTGAGCATACGATGTTCGTTTGATCCCATTCAAGTTTTGTTGGGTTTGTATCGACGAGGCCTACACACACGTATGGGTTGAAGTCATTCTGGGATATTTTCTTTTTAGGCCTTTCTGAGACCCATCAAGCTCCTAGATCCAATTATGGATCAACCATCCTTGGTACACTCTATGTCGATATACATACATACATACATACATATATGTATGTATGTATGTATGTATGTCGACATAGAGTGCATGAAAATTTACATCACAATACTTAGAAATAAAATTCTGCAATTTAACAACTCCAATAACAACTCCAACCAAAATCTCATGTTCCTTTCAACTCTTTGACCCAAGGAATGCACCATTCATTTATCGTGGATAACCCAAGGTACATACCATCCATTTATCAAGGATAACCCAAGGGTCATACTATTCATTTATCAAGGCTAACCTAAGGAGTGAGCCATTTTTTTATCAAGGTCCCCAACACAAATGGCTAGGACTCAGAGATGTGGTTCCATAATTTTAGCTACTCAAAATAGAGTCTTGCATTATTTTTTCTTCAAAAATGTAAAAAATTTATGGGTATTCTTCCCACTTGTTTTCTTCATGCTCCCATTTAGCATCTTCAGGACCGTAGCAGGTCCATTGAACCTTTACCAGCCCTATGGCTTTGTTCTTGAGCACTTTGACTTTTTGGTCTAGGATGCGTACTGGTTCCACTTGGAAATTCCCTTCGTGATCCACCTGGATCACATTCCAATAAATTATGTGGTTAGTATCAGGAAAATATTTCTTTAAAAATGACACATTAAATTCATTATGCACTCTCATGGATGCAGTAAAATCTAACATGTATGCAACCAACCCTATCTTTTCTAATATTCAAAAGGACTACAATATCTTGCTTCCAACTTTGGGCAACTTCCTAATCTTAGAAAACTTCTCTTTTCCTTCACTTTCAAAAACACATGTTCTCCCACTTTAAAATCTTTGAAAACTTTTTTCCTATGTGCATAACTTTTCTTCCTATCTTGGGTAGCCTTTAAATTCTGCTTTATCTTTGCCATCTGATCTTCCATTTATTTTAAAAATTCTGGCCCAACAATTGCTCTGTCTACTAGATTACCCCAACTCACTGGAGTGTTACATTTTTTGACATACAATGCTTCAAACTGACTCATCTTCAATGAGGCATGATACCCATTATTGTAGGCAAATTCAACTAAATGAATATAATCTTCCCACTTTGATGGTTGATCCATCACATACATTATAAGCGTGTATTAAATTATTCTGTTAGTCCTTTATGTTTTCCCATCTAACTCTGGATGATATGTTGAACTAAGATTTAAATTTGTTCTAAATCCCTTGAACAAACCTTTCCAAAAATTAGACGTGAACTTTGGATATCTATATGAAACTATTTCTTTAGGTACCGCATGTAGCCTAGCAATTTCTTTCATGTAGATATATGCAATATTTTATGTCTTGTATGTAGTTCTTACTGGAATAAAATGTGTTTCTTTAGTCAATTTATCCACCACCACCATGATGGAATCATGCTGCTTCATTGTTCTAGGAATCTTAGTAAGAAAATCAATCATGACAACTTCGACCCACTTCCATTCCGGAATGGGAAATGGTTGTAGAAACCCTACTTGGTGTCTATGTTCCATCTTTAATTTTTGAAAGTATAGACATCTTTCTATGTAATTATCCAATTCCTTCTTCATTCCTAGCCAAAGTTATTGGCTTCTTACTGCTGCAATTGTTTTATAATATCCTAGGTGCCTAACATATGGCACATTATGCATCTCCTTCAACACTGCATTTTTCATCTCACTGAAATTGGGCACGTATACTTTTCCCTTGTACATGAGAATTTCATCCTCTTTTAGCTCATAATAATTAAATTTATTCTGAAATTTACCTTGTTGTAATGCTTCTTTTATTTTCACATAGTGATGATCTGAATTTGATGCTGCAATAATTTTTTCTTTTAGATCTGTCATGTACATGTTGATGGCTGCAATATGCACTTCATGAGCTCTCCTGCTGAGTGCATCAACCACTTGATTTTCATTTCCCTTTATATGCTTAATTTTGAATTCATATTCACTCATAAATTCGAACCATCTAGTTTTTCTGACATTTAGTGTTGGATGTCCAAACAAATGATTCAAACTACAGTGGTATATCCTTAGCTTGAATCTCTTACCCATAAGTTAATTCCTCCACATTTTCTATGCATGTACAATCGTTGCTAACTCTAATTCATGTGTAGCATAATTTTTGTCATGCTCTTTTAATTTTCTGGACTCATATCATACCACATGGTCCCTTTTACTGATAACTCAACCGATTCCTTCCTTGCATGCATCGGTGCACACAAAAAATCTTTGTTTGGATCTGCAATATTCAAGATTGGTGCACTTGTCAAAATTCCCTTCAACTGTCTCTCTTCACACTTGGAAGTCCATTCAAATTTCACTCCCTTCTTTTGCAAGGAAGTGATTAGACTTGCAATCCTTGAGAACGCTTTTATGAATCTTTGGTAATAACCAACAAGACCCATGAATGATCTGAACTCTGTCACATTCTTTGGCAATATCCATCCTCTAATTTCCTCTATTTTCTCAGGATCAACTTCTATCCCTACTATTTATATTGTATGCATCAACTAGTGAATCTTCTTTTGATAAAAGATGCACTTACTTAGCTTAGCATACTATCTATGCTCTCTTAAAACTTGCAACACCATTCTTAAATGTTTCTCATGTTCCTATTTTGATTTAGAGTAGATGAGGATATCATCTAGGAACACAATTACAAACTTTTCCATGTACTCCCTAAATACTCCATTCATCAAACACATAAATACTACTGGGGAATTTGATAGTCCAAATGGCACTACTATGAATTCATAATGTCCATATCTTGTTTTGAATGTTTTCTTGTTGATGTCTTATTCCTTTATCCTTACTTTATGATAGCCCGATCTCAAGTCAATCTTCTAAAAGATTCTTGCACCTTTCAGTTTATCAAAAAAATCATCAATCCTTGGAAAATGATACGTATTCTTTATGGTAACCTTATTAAGTTGTCTGAAATCAATACATATCCTTAAGGTTCCATGCTTCTTCTTCACAAAAAGAATCGGGGATCCTCAAGGCGACACACTTGGATGTATATACCCCTTCTTCAAAAGTTCTTCAAGTTGCATCAACAATTCCTTTAGTTCTAGTGTGTGCATTATGTAAGGTGTCTTAGACACTAGGGTAGCTCATGGCACCAAATCGATAGCGAAATCAATGTCTCTCTTTGGTGGAAATTATGGAATTTCTCTAAGAAAATCTTTAAAATCCCTCAAAACCGGATGGTCTTCAATGCTTTCCATTTTATCTTTGGCTGCCTCCTCCATATGGGTTGCAAACATCTGACATCCCTTCCTAAATCTCTTCTTCAATTGCATATATGAAATATTTCTAACAACTACAACTCTTGGAATGCCTTGAATCATTCATTGTCGTCCTTCCTCATCAAGACATGTGATTGTCTAGTTGTAACGGTCTAGGAAAGAATGATGTTTCTCCAACCAATCCATGCCAATTAGAAAGTCACATGAACCCAACAATATGATTTTTATATCTACCTTTGTGCTAATTCCATTCACGTCTATCAGGAAATATTTAACCTACTCATTGATTTTCCTCTTAGCCCCCATGGCTAATTGAACTAACCAATATTTATTATGCTTACTTCTTTGAAAGTGAAATATTTCAACAATGTTAGCATTTATGTAACTATGGCTAGCTCCAAAATCAATCAAAATTGCTATGGTTTGGTTTTCAATCTTACCTTCCACTTCAATCATGGGGGATTGATACTCTGCGTGATTGTTTTCCAAGGCTGTGTAAATACTTGGCATGCTCTCTCCCATGTATTTCAATGTTTCATCCTCATGAATGTTGTGGATAGTCCTCATTATTTCTCCTTTGTGAGGGTAGTCCCTATATAAGTGATTTCCCTCACATCCCCAACATTGAACAAAATGATACCTTGGTCATTTCCCAAATGAATCGGCATTATTTTTCTCACTTTGGGCTGCCTAGCCTTACTAATTTACTTGTGAGTTATTTCTGAAAAAGGATAGCTTAAAACCTTTCTTCCTTTGATCATTTTTAACTTTCATCTTGTCATTCCAAGCCTTTTGGAAGACTGACCTTCCTTTTCTTTGCTCATAAATGTGTCTTTATCTCCTTATGGTTTCCTCCAAAGTCTTGGGATTATCACATTGTATCTTGTCACTATAGAAGGAGGGTAACCCACTTAGAAACCTTTGAATTTTTTACTTCTCATCCTTGATGAAGTCAACATACTTCAACAATTCAAATAACCACTTCTCATATTCCTCCATTGTCATGGTTCCTAGCTTGAGTTCAAAGAAATCTTTCATCTTTATCTCATAGTAATGCTCGGACAAATATTTGTCTTGGAAATATCCCTTTAACTGCCTCCATGAGATTCTCTTCTCATCAAGGTTCTTGGTTTTCTTAAGTTTATCCCACCACATGGTTTCCTTTCCTTGCAAGTGGTAGGTGGCAATTCTAGCTTCTACCCAGGTGGGGTAATCATGTAGCTGGAAATATTTCTTCATTTCCAATAGCCATGCCTCTTCCTCTTATCCCTTCTGGTGGTCACCATTGAAAATATGTGGCTTGATATTTCGTATTTCACCTTGTAAGATGTCTTCCTCGGGCCTTCTTCTTTTCCTACGAACAAGAGACACACTTGGGCTGCTCCCCGACCCTGAACTTGCATGAGTTTTGTAACATCCCGGTTCTAACCCTTATAAACTATAATGTATTATGTAAATATGACTTAGGCTATTGAGCTAGTAAAGTTGAAAAGGGGCCAGAGTGCCTAGGAAATGTAACACTTCCTATACATTAATAAAATACATTGTTGGTTGCAAGACCGACAAGGACAAAACAGATAGGGGGCTATGATTCCACGAGAGAGGGGGCTTGAGGGGATAAGTCTTATTATTATTATTTTATTTACCCATAATTGATTTTATGGAGAAGAGGGTGTTACATGAGATTCTTGGGAGGGAGGCCATGTGGCTCTTGTCTTCATGTAATTATTTAAACATCCCTTTGGGGGATGTTTTGGGTTCGTTCTTCCCTTGGTTCATCCTCTTCTCACTAGTTCACTTGTTCTTCTTCCTTTTCACTCACTACTTCGAGATCGTGTGCTTTTGGGATTAGCATGGAAACGAATGGCAAGAAGAGGAGAGCCATCGTTGAATGGTGGTAATGATTTACTAATCATTCTAGGAGGGAATGGATGCATGTGTGCATGAACTTGATGGGAGTTTAGATGGAACTGTTCACAGCTTAGAGTCCTTGGAATTTCCAATAGGGAGATTTTCCTAACTAGTAGCACTAGATCCCTAGAGAAAAATGGAACAGCCTCAAGGACTACATGGCAGAGAAAGGTGTTCATTTCTTGGGTTTGTGTAGGCTGAGGGGAAAAGAGAGCTGCAAATTAGGATTGTTTTAAGGTTGGGAAACCTGAGAGCTACTTATCCAACTACTGTGTATTTATACTTGGCCTAGGACCCGTCCTTGTGGACTCATAGCCCTAGCTTGGGGCTGACTTGATGTTGAGAGTAAATGAACAACAACATCTATGGTTGGGAGGAACGTCCTTGGTCTGCATCCAGTTGGTGAACATTTACTTGCAATGATAAGTGCTCTCTGTGTTTTCTGTTTAATGTATTCCATTGTGTATTTAATTATCTCTGAGATATGTATTCTAATGTGCATGTCTACTGGTTATTTTTTGTGCATGGCACGTTGTTTATCTCTTTTATGTTGTGGCATGGATCTTGTCTTATGCATGTGGTGTGCATGCTCCTAAAATTATTGAGAAACCCTTTGTATTTGAATTAGAGATCAGAGAAATGAGTCTTGAGACTACAGTGTGCCTAGCCTGCGGTTGGTTGGGTGTGTTGTAGCCTGTTTAAGTGGCGTAGATCGGCCTCTGGGTGGTCGGGTATCTTACAGATTGGTATCAGACCTTATGGTTGAAACATCGGGTCAGTATGGGCCGGATCTGTTGGTCAGAGTCACAGGGTCGAGATCGAACTCTAACCATGAAGTTGAAAATCTCATGAGGAATGGAATTACAGAATCTATGCAGGATTTAGAACGTCATAGATCCTTTGTAAGGGTTCGAAGGATCGTGACCGTCCTCTTCGAATTCAAGAGTGATTTCCACTGTGGGATCAAGAGAGATCTAGGATCATTGGATTGGAGGACAGGTGAACAAGGGTCATATGATGTAAAGGAAGCAAGGTTTAAGGTCACAATTTTTGGATCCCACGAGAGAGAGAGATCAAAAGACATGAGGCATTGTGAGGAACCAAGTTGCATAGGAGATAATTTCCCAAGGCGATCCTGCAATCCAAACCATGATTTCAATGAGGAGTTATGTGTCAGCGTAAGAAGAATTGTGAGGCAAAAGGTGGGTTACTCCAAACCATCGATGTGTGCCCCCACAAATTGAAAGGAATGCAGTGATGTGACATGTTATTGCTCGAACATCGAAACTCTAAATAGTCGAGGTAGTTGGGGACCGTCGATCTTTAGGAGGAAATGCGTCAATCGATCGTGTGCTCCAGATAAAACACTCTGGGAAAAATAAAGCGAGGAGAATTTTAGAATTGAGATTTCAGTACCCCAAAGATCCAAAGTGAATCTCATCCCTTCGATTAAGGAGGACACATGGTGAAAATCCGTGGACTCTGGGTGAAGACTCGAAGTGAATCTTGGTCATCCAATCCAGGAGGACACACGACAGAAATCTGCGCACTTTGAGGGAAAGTGAAGGTTGAAATTTGATGTTTGCGATGTCTAAAGACCTGAAGAAATCGTATTCATTGATCTATGGGAGACACATGCTAGTAGATCGCGAGCTTTGGATAAAATCATTTCAGAAAAAGTTGAGGGTTGAGATTTCCGAAGCCCGAAATTCCGAAGTGACGTGGCTTGCAGACGTCACCTGGGATGACGTGGACACATGGGATGTGTGCCACATGTCAATAAGTTTTGAGCATATGGAGTATTTGGGTGTCGATTAGAATGTGACATGTGTGACCTTCTTGATTGGGCCACATGTTCACTTCCAGTATTTCGCCACATGGTGACAGCTCATGCAGTTTGGAGACTAGGCACTCCAGAGGGGAAAGATGTGACAGGTGGTGTTGGGTCGAAAACTCCCAAAGGCCCGAAGGTTGGAGTACATATCAATCATTGATCCTAGAAGACACACAAAAATAGATCTCGCAGCGGTTTAGAGGATCGTTTCTCTGAGAGAAAGTGAAGGCGTAGAGTTTAAAACTCTCGAATCCCAAAGAGCTGAAGCGATTCACAGTCGTTGATCTGCGAGAGGACACGCGTTGACAAATCATCAAATTCAGGTGAAAGAGTTATGGGATAAAGTGAAGGAGTATATTTTGAAACTCCTGAAGCTCGAAGAGCCGAAGTGATTCACAGCCGTTGATCTACAGGAGGACATGCATCGACGGATCTGAACTCCGGGTAAAAGCATTTCGGGGGGAAGCAAGTGGTGAAAGTTGACACCTCCGAAGGCCGAAGTTCCGAAGTGGATCTTTATCGTTGATCATGAAAGAGGACGAGGGTCATTGATTTGGTCTTGGTTGAAGGTTCCAAAGTTGCGAAGCACCGAAGACTGAAGTCAACGTTAACCGTCGATCTACTTCGGGAGATTTCCCAACCAATGATAAAGTAAAGTGGAAGGATAGCATAAGTGTAGGTGTTAACCAACAACAAGCGGTCATCATTGCTTTATGACTCATTTGGTGGGTAATCACTTCGGAGGAATTGCTACTCCAGAATTTAGGAGCCACGAATAGTCAAAGTTCTGAAGTAAATGAGAACCGTCCAACTCATCGTGACATTAAGACGTGACCGTTGATTTTAATAAGTGATCAAGCAATTCTTAGCTTAGCACCTGGTCACCACTTGGGGTCATGTGGAATAAAGAAACAAAGGGAAAAGAAGAGGCAACTCTCAAATCAATAAGCCTATGGTTTTGCACATATGGTCATATGTAAATGGTTTGAAGGAAGCACCTCATAAAGATTTAATTCGACAGAGAGTTAACACTAGAATAATATAGAGAATTGATAATAGATCAAAATATGATCTGCTTGTGAACTGAGAACAAAACAGAAGCATGAGTACGATATAATGAGTCGATCCATGTCTGTGATCAAATCATGAAGACAAAAGAACTGACACACAGTCATGATTAAAAGAGAGTTAATTCATGAGCATTACGAATAAAGGATAAAAAGGAAAAATGATATTAATTAAAGAATAATATTATCATTTAAATGAAAACGTACTTGTAAAGAATAGGATCAGATGTTAGGGTCATGGAGGCATGACTTTGCTTACAAAAGTTGGATGAGGTACTACAAAAGAAAGAATCCTCACATGGGACATGAAACTAGTAGGTGAATAATGTCATTAATGGGCATAGAAAGAAAAAGTATTGCTTCATAGCCTTGAAGGTAGAGATGTGTAGACAATTGCAAGATTGATGTGGAAGGAAACAAAGAGCTCAAGAGATGGTGTGTGAATAATCTCTATGTGTCAAGCATAGGAGTTACAGGGAAAGATTTGTTAGATATGACTTATCTACTTTCTAAAATCTTAAATCAAAGTTCATAGTGG
This sequence comes from Picea glauca, assembly GCA_000966675.3. Taxonomy (NCBI): domain Eukaryota; kingdom Viridiplantae; phylum Streptophyta; class Pinopsida; order Pinales; family Pinaceae; genus Picea; species Picea glauca. Next base: position 551,006 of record JZKD02S1691424.1, read on the forward strand.
AAGAAAGATTCCAATGTAGAGGAGTTGGAATGCTCTCTCACTTCAAAAGTGGCACTGAATGAAAATGGATTTCCATTGGTGAATGGTACTAAGTGGGAAAGAATGGCCAGGTGGAACGTGGCTGGAAAATTGTTCAGACCCAGGGAACCATTGTGCAGATGAGAAGAATGGGAGCACACAAGGCATCAAGGATCTAAAGGAATTCAAGGACAACCAACTACAACATAAATAGATAAATAAATAAGTGAATTGAAACATAAATGCACTAGAGTGCATGAAGCATACAATGAAGTTAAATTTCATATGCATTAGTAGGCATGTTGACAGTAAATGCTTGGTGCATATGGATGTGTGGTTTTGCATATGTACATGCTTGGATATGCATATAACATCCTGGTGAACTTAGAATATTATGTTATTATGAAATAATGTTTGAGTATGACTAAAGGATGGACTATCTATTAAGGAAAAATGATACAGTAGGGTTAAATATGTAGATGTTGTTGTTGCTTATAATTTCCATCAAGGTGAAGACCCATGAGGATGGCATGAATGGTGATCAAAATGATGAAGGGGGAAGTCTATGAGTTTCTATAAATATCAGTTGGGCAAACAACAACAAGTAGGTTGGTAACAACCAGCCATGTATGCATTTAGTTTCTATTGATGCATACATGTTGAAGGGGATTGAGGTAAGGATTCCCTCAATTAATTTTCATTATTTATATTGATATGTAATGGTAGAGGGCCTAGAGTGTGTAAGTGTTGTTGATGCTAAAATTCACTTAGATAAAATGTCAGTTGCATATTATGTTATGATTGGTTATGGGATCATAACCAGGTTAATTCAGGAGACATACTCCTTATATAAAAATGAATACCCATAGAGCTAGTCATGTGTGAGACCATAATATGGTTGGATATGGAAGGGCTATAGCGCTATGTGAGTGCTTGATGGTATCTATTGTATATCTGATATTTGGATTGCAACCTCTTTTCCAACATTGAAGAGAACTTAAGGCTTATATTCTTGGTGTTGTGTTTGGGTGGAAAAGGAAGGTAACCAAATAGTTAGGAGAGTAGTAGGAAGTGTGTGGATGATGTGTTGAATCATTGGCCAGACCTTCCAACTCATCATGGTGGAATACATGACATAGTTATGTGGTATTATGTAGTCAATGCATGGATGCATTGTGTAGATGTGACCATGGGTATTGGCACATTGATTGTTATCTTATTAATTGTGGCATTATGAAAAGTCCGTGTGATTGGTAATACATGTGTATGTAATGATGAGTTCATTCCAATTGATAGTTGGATTAATAGAAGTAACTGAATTATAGTTGTAAACAATTCTGAGATCACTTTGTGATTTTGTTTTGAATCATTCCCATGAGAATATATGTCTTGTACATGAGATAGTGACAATTTGTTTGGCTGAGGAATGTTGAAATTGTGGGAGGAAAGGGGTCTTGGATATGGCAGTGTTATAAGCCCATAAATAAGACCAATGCCTTTTGTTGCAATATTCAAATTGTTATGAGCAGAAGCTCATATCTAGAATTTTTATTTTTCCTATATAAAATAGTTTTGGGAATTATGATTTGATAATTACTGACGAATTGTTTGGGCCGAATGTAATTTGAAGAAATTGTAGGTAGAATGGTCTTGGATATGGCAGGGATGTAGGCCCATAAGGAATATTGATATCTACAGCTGCAAAGCCAACCATTATGAGTAGAAAGATAATGCTTGGAAAATTTATTTCCCTGTATAAAACATATTTGACATTTATGTTTGAAATGGTTATAATGATATCTCATGATGATTGTATGTGTATAATACAGATGATATGTTGGATATGAAAGTTGGAAAGCATGGAAAAGGCTATTTTTGTGACATGAGAACCCTATGTCCCTAGAAATCTTCTTGTGCAAGAGAACCTTGGTTAGGCAAGATGGATCGCCTGAGGGACTACATAGCAAAGAAGGGGATGCCTGAACCTGGGCCTGGAAGGTGAGTGACCACAAGGAAGAGGAGACTTTGATAGATCTTGATTGGGGTCATGCACACAATGGGTATGTCATGGAAAATAGTGAGCCAAGTTAACGAGACAACCATATGGATGCAGATCCATGAACCGCACAGATAAGTATTGTATTGGATTATGAAAATTTACTCTTACAATATGAGAAAGAATGAGAATTTTATGCACAAATTTTGAACTGATATGCTCGCTAAGTTGAAATATTGTAGGAAAACGATGAATGTTGAAGATCTAGAAAAGTACCAGACTATGAGAGAAAAGAAGGTGATGTTGGAGCAACTAAATGAAAAAGGCATGGAAGGAAGAAAGTCCAATGGATTTGCTACAACTGGAGTTCACTGAAGTTGGGGAGAAGTGGAACAACCTGAGGGACTACATGGTAGAGAAAGGGGTTCATTTCTTTGGGTTGTGTAGGGTTGAGAGGGAAGGAGAGCTTGTTGGTTGAAACTGCTATCAGAAATATAAATTCTAAAGATCATCATACATGTTTTGGGTCAGAATGCCTATGCATGCATGTTTTAGGACATAGTGCCTATGTATATAAAATTAGGCTGGATTGCCCGTGTGAATTAAGGCCAGAGGGCCTGTAATTGTAATGTTAATAACATTGGAATGGTGTTGTGCACTAAGGATAGTTCCAAAATAAGGGGACGGGGATGTAACATCACAATTCTAACCCTTATAAACTATAATTTATTATGTAAATATTACTTAGGTTGGTGATCCAGTAAATTTGAAAAGGGGCCAGAGTGCCTAGGAAATGTAACACTTCCTATGCATTAATAAAATACACCGCTGGCTATAAGAACGACAAGGAAAAAAGAGATAGGGGGCTATGATTCCACGAGAGATGGAGCTTGAGGGGATAAGTCTTGTTATTATTATTTTATTTACCCATAATTGATTTTATGGAGAAGAGGGGGTTACATGAGCTTCTTGGGAGGGAGGCCATGTGGCTCTTGTATTCATGTAATTATTTAAACATCCCTTGGGGGTTGTTTTGGGGTCGTTCTTCCCTTGGTTCATCCTCTTCTCACTGGTTCACTTGTTCTTCTTCCTCTTCACTCACTACTGCGAGTTCATGTGCTCTTGGGTTGAGCATGGAAATGAATGGCAGGAAGAGGAGAGCCATCGTTGAATGGTTGTAATGATTTACTGATCATTCCAGGAGGTAATGGATGCCTGTGTGCATGAACTTAATGGCAGTTCAGATGGAACTGTCCACAACTAAGAGTCCTTGGAGTTTCCAGTAAGGAGATTTCCTAACTAGTAGCACTGGAGCCCTGGAGAGAAATGGAACAACCTTAGGGACTACATGGTAGAGAAAGGTGTTCATTTCTTGGGGTTGTGCAAGCTGAGGGGGAAAGAGAGCTAGAAATTAGGATTGTTGTGAGGTTGGGAAACATGATATCTACTTAACCAACTACTGTGCATTTATACTTAGCTTAAGACGCATCCTTGTGGATTCATATCCCTGGCTCGGGGGTGACCTGTTGTTGAGAGTAAATGAACAACATCGTCTATGGCTGGGAAGAACGTCCTTGGTCTGCAGCCAGTTTGTGAACATTTAATTGCAAAGATAAGTGATCTCTGTGTTTTTTTTTTAATGTATTCCGTTGTGTATTTAATTATCTCTAAGATATGTATTCTAATGTGCCTGTCTACTGGTTATTTGTTGTGCATGGCACATTGTTTATTTCTTTTATGTTGTGGCATGAATATTTTCTTATGCATGTGGTGTGCATTCTCCTAACATTGTTGAGAAACCCTTCACCTTCGAATTAGATATCAGAGAACTGAGTCTTGGGACTGCAGCGTGCCTATCCTGCGGGTGGTTGGGTGTGTTGCAACCTATTTAAGTGGTGTAGCCTGGCCTCTGGGTGGTCGGGTATGTTATAAGTTTTTCTAGTGGATTGTCTTGGATAATGATGGCACCTTCTCATGATGCTTGACCGCCTATCATTTCTGTGATCATCCCTTTTTCTATGGGATCTAGATGTTGATACTTGTCTAATACTAGTTGCTTGCTTAGTGCCAAAATATTTGTTAACTCTCTTATGCAACATGTTAAACATCTGAAGTATCTCTTCCCGAGCCTTCATAATCCTTTCATTATTATGTCTGTAGCTCTGCACTTCCCTATGCAGGCTTCTCATAATGAAATTCTCTTTCCTATCTCTTCTTCCATTTGTCTTTTTCTAAGCATTCCCCATGCTGACATGTAGACCTATGATCTCTTCCTCATGGTTGTAAGATTCTTGAGCATCTTCCATAAATCTAGTCCTCATACAAGAACTAAATTTTCTTTCGGTACCTCTAATTTTGCAAGAAATGTGCATGTAACCATTACTGTTAGAACATGCGTATTATAAAACATTTCATTAATTAGCATACATGTTGTTTCCTCATCAATTTAGGAAGGACACGTTACATCAATTCACACTAGGATTCCCTATATGCATTCCTCTCTGAAATATATTTCTAATGGCTATACTTATTCCCCAATATGATCTCTGAGTTGAAAGTTATGGCTTCTTAAAAAATCCATTTTCACCCCTTTATGTGCATTTTCTCTACTGGTGCAATTTTATTGAAATGCCAACCTATGTCAACTATAGAAGAAAATATGTCAAGAACTAGAGAAAAGTTTATATAAGACATAGATAATAATAAAAACATTAAATTCATAAAAACTCTCATAATTTCAATATGATCTTCTAGTAAAAAAAACTACAACAATCTGGAATCTACAACTTTGTCATTTTTCACTCCTTTTTCCAAACTTAATTAGCAGAACTGACTATCTCTCAATCTATGCATTTCTGGAAAAATTTCAATAAACCAAAGTTGTTTGTATTGATGAGTAAATAAAAAGTTGACTAAATAAAATTTTCCATTTTTGTGATCTAGGGTCACTTTTCCTTCGTTGAAAATCTCAAAAATCCCCAAAAAGTGGCCCGAAATAGTTGATTTTGTGTATTTCAGTGTCCCCATTCCAATCCCCATATGATTTATTCATTTCCATCGTGGATTATTTATATGCCTTCTTTTTGGACTCTCCCAAAGAGTTTTGTCTTAATCTGGATTTCTATCAATGATATGGACCCAAATCTTTAAAAATCATTATTTTGCAATTTCTACCAAATTCAAGTAGAATTGGACAAGGGTCCTATCTTGCACTTTTGTAGACCTCCTCTCTTTAGAAAAACTCCATAAGTTTCATCCCAATCCGTTGTAATGTGCTCTAGTTATGGATAAAATAAGAAAATGGCTCCATAGTTTTTTTTTTTGAAACCGTGGAACAATTTTGTCTATGTGAAATATGCACCATCGATCTCATGTCGGAAGCAATATAAGTTGTTGATCTACTCTCTATTGGCCATTGAAAACCAATTTTCTCCTATGGAACGCATAATACTTCCCAAAACTGTTGACCCAACTGTTGACCATCAACCCAACTCCCCGACGACCGACTGCACACAACTCCAAACCAATCGACCTAGCCTTCGGTTGTCAGCAATATTCGTTGGTGAATGGAAATATCAACAAAATTTCCTGGCGCCTGACCATCGACCCATATGTGATCAACGATCCATGATGGTTTTCAAATAAACTTTCCCAAATCGATCGACCTAACCATCGACCACTTATGTTGGTTGATGTGGAAATTACTAACGTGGAATGACATGTCGATGTTGGTGTGGCATGACACATCATCTCGAGGTTTCAACTTGGGTGACATGGAACTAAAGGTGGATGCTGACATTGTGTGACACATGGATGATGATGTCATCATCCTCTTTCCCCCCATTGGCCATTGGTCGATTCTCTTGAACGACCTAAAAACCTCGCCAAATAGGTCAACGCCCGACTATCGGTTCATCGGAGATCGATGATCTCTCTTTCTTGATTTGAAAAAATTCATGAAATTTGGATGACCTCTTACCACCGACCCATCGGCCATCGACAACTTTTTTCGGTGATTGAAAATAATTTTTAGGATTCGTTCAATGTTGACCATCGACCATTGATAGATTCTATTGTTGAACCTCACACTTAGAAAATTTTCAACCAAAACCCCAATGAATATAAACCGTCGATCTGATCCATTTTACAACCCCTGATTTAATCCCAGTCATCGATCCCATCAGCCTTTCAAATGAATGAATCCTTATGAATTATTAAATTTAACATAGTGAATCATGACAATCAATTACGAGATCAAACACGATCTCAGTTGTCAATTCTCCAAACTTCCTGTAACTCTACAAGCGGCCATTACAACTTTAATTTTGACCATTCCAGGTCAAATTTAAATATGAAAATTCAATGCTCTGCTCCATTAACCCTCTGAAACTGTATGAAGTCATTAAAAATCATATTTCACTCATGGAATTGGGGATTTCTCTCTAAAATCTTCATTTATCCCCAAACCCATCACAGAAAAAATATGGAATGACGAATTTCATGAATTCATAGCCATCTTGGCCCATACAATCTCGGTGTTTGAACCAAATCTCTGATACCATAATGTAATGTCCCCCATCCCAACCAAGGGACATTACGGTGCATAATATACTTAAAAACAAAATTTCTTCTCATTAATTAATTATTTTTCTGTTAGTTGATTGTATGTAGCTTACAACTACAAATTAAATAGATTAACTATTTTCTACAACCATAGAATATATGCATCTAAAAAATGATAAAAATCAACATGAAATGTGGCTAAATAGTTCATTACATCAACATATAAATCATTCTCATTTACAGATAGTTCATGCACAACAATAACACATGTAAATAATTTAGCAATAAGATAAAACATTTATATTTAAGAAATAATTGTGAAACCAGCTGCTTGGGACAGATGTTCCACCCAACCATATAATGGTTGTTCCAAATATCAACAACCAGTCACCCCTGAGCTCAAGATAGAAATCCAAAAAAGAGGGTGGTCTCTCATGGTCCACTCACAACTGATAAAACTATCAACCCAATTGATATTCTCCTACAACTATCCTGATTCTCCACCAACTCTCTTCCTCTTGACCTGTCCAACCCAAGGAATGTACTCCTTCACTGATACCAATCTCTTGGGAATCCCATTCATTTATCAGGGTCTCTCTGGCACATGAAGCTAGGAATATCTCAATTGGGAACTCAAGGGAAATTGTTGCTAAGAAAACTATTAGCAAACCAACAACAAACACTTGTTGTTTTAGTGCAACTCACACATGATTTCAGTACTCTTTAGGCCTCACAACCTGGCTCTTCATTTTTCCATCTCCAGTTCACTCCAATTATGCTCCATCTTACTCTATAATTCTCCCTCCATGGTTGCATCAACTTCAATATTTGTTTCTTACTCTCTCCTTGGCTCCGATGCACAAAATTTGACTAACTAAAAAATTGTTGTCCCAACCCACACAAATTTCCTCTCTTTGGTTTTCCTTTATTGACTCACACTCTTCCCCAAGATGATTGTACTCAACCCCCATTTTCCCAATAACTTTGGTATCTGACCACTCACACCCACCCTCTTACATGTATTCAATTATTGGATTTGAGAACACTCAATCATAAATGGGAAGGTTCATATACAAATAGCAAATTTATGAAAATGGTTTGAATTA
>JZKD02S1691424.1:561826-573545 GCA_000966675.3 Picea glauca
GAACATTATGCAACATATCAAGATATATATGAAATGTTCCAAAATGATAAGTATACAACCAATGAAGGGGAAATTGAATGAATGATAGTCAATGATTTTGCTGTGCCTATTGTGTCTCTCAACTTAGAATACCTTAGGATTCAGTACAAAACCCTTGAACCCATTATTTTGTTGGATGAATCTTTCTTGGAAAAATTCAGAGTAGATCATGAAGACTTAAAAACTTTGATGGAAGTCTTGTTCATAGATGAAGAATGGCCAGTAAATAAGAGAGAAAGATGTATTCATTCCCACTACTTGAAATATCCCTACATAATCTTGAATGTGATGATATGTAGACTATGCGGTGAAGAGATCAACACCCATTTTAGAATGGAATGGTTCCCGATGGCATCTACAACAATGATAACTAGGAAAGCATTCAATTGGGCCAACATCCCAGCATATCAACTCAATTTTGGAAATATAAAGGTATGGAAAACCCCAGTTTTTACATGACAACTTATCCCATAGATGAAATCTATGTAGCACATGTTTTCCTCCTTTCAATTAGGCTTGGAATTAAAGAAAAACCCCAATTCATGAATACTGCTCTCAGTTATGGGAAGTGGACTTAAAGAATCATTTTTATGATATCTGCCATTATTTCTTAGATCCCTTAAACAACAATATATTTTGGGTTCACCCTCACCGAATATCTCTTGGAGCCATTAAATATTTAAAGGAGATAGGAGATTGGTACATAACAAAATACTACACATATGTCAAAATTTATGGACACACAGGACCACCTCATTTGATTCCCAAGTACTAACCGATGGTCACAATATACTTATCAGAGAAAAATAAGAGGTACTAACCAATTTTTCCTATTTACTTAGGACAATACTCTCTACTAAACAAAATACAGGTTGAAAAGGAAGCATAGGCCATAGAAGAAATATGTTTTTTCACTGGAGACAAGAAAGGACATTAACCCCACAATGTGGTATATGATCACCTGAAGTTTTTCAAGTTAACACTTCAAACACCCCATGAGTCCAAGTAAGTAGAGGATATTTACCGAGAAAATTCACATTTTGAAGAAGTATTAAACAGACTCCCCAATGACTTAACCAAGGAACAAATAAAAAAGGAAGAAGATGCAAACAAAGTTTTGAGAATAAAACAGTTTAAAGCATTGCTTCAACAAGACAAAAAGAGGCATGAGGCCGAAGAACTAGCAAAGAAGCAAAAATTTGCAGAATTGGCTAGGAAGGCAGACGAAGTTGAAGAAAGATACCAACAAAAGAAGAAGGCCAAAGCCCAAAGAAAAAAAATAGAAATAAACAAATACAAAGATCATACTTCACAGAAGAGTGGAGACGGATCAGGTGATTCAGGATTGAAGGCCAAAACTCGAATAGATACAGAAATTGAGATGAAAAAGAAAAAATATGAAGAACCATTCCTTCTGGCTGCTCAAAACAAGGAAGAAAAGGGGAAATCTCTGAACCAAATGAGGGAATACATGAAAAAATAAACAAAACTGTGATAACAAACCTTGATACCAACTTGGTTACGATTCCTCTGTAGGAATGCACACCATTGGAAACTATTCCAGAAATTTTTTTAGTCACATCACCTAGATTGGGAGTTGAATGTGCAGTTATAACAATTGGAAAGTATCACTATAGTCATAAGAATAAATCCATTGAGAAAAGATATGAAAAAAGGAAAACAGGAGGAGCAAGCCAAGATATAGCTGAGAAAAACATTAAATGGAAGGCATTCCCAAACAAAAAAGAGAATGATATTCAAACAACATCGATACTTAATGATTTTGTTGGTGAAAACTCTATGTCGGTTTATGAAATGGTCGAAGCACTAGATATAGCCAAATTGATAATAACAAAACTGGAAGATGCCATAGACACGTTTAAAAACACCATCTTTGATGAATTCATGAAGGAGGCCATGGAAGATGAGCTTGTTCACAGAGAAGAAACACATAGACAACTCCAGCTCCAAGAAAACGACCTAACTGCAAAGTTTGAGAAAAGGGTCAGGATAAACCAAAAGATACATCAAAATGAGATGGAGAAATTAAAGGTCACACATGCTCAATAATTAATGAGACTTAAAGGATATCAACTAGAGATAAAAAAATATAATGAAAGAATTGAAGAGGAAGTTCAAATATTGCAACATGATTATCAACTCCTGGAAATGATTGTAGAAGAAAACAAAAAGAAAATTGTATTCCCATAAGTAATCAGAGAAGAATCCTTTAGGGACAATGAAGAACTGAGGGATATGCAAAAAAAAAAAATCATTTCATTACACAACATTCAAAATAATTGGTTCGGCCACTTAAAGATATATCAACAAATACATTCCATGAAGGAGAAATACTAGAAATTTCAAAATGCTTATAATCAGATCGTTCAATGGTAAGGCATTTGTAATAATCCTCCCATCATGTTGTCAGTACACTGCCAATTGGAAGATCAAAGATCATGTATTACTCAACAATGATAAATTTGTTCTTGATAACATGGAGGATACTCAGAAAAAGGTAGAACAAGCATGTAGAAAGTTATGGAGTGCAACAAAGGATTTACTAGTACAGTTCAGGATGGAAAATAGGGAAAATTTATAAAAGGCAGTATCGGATCACACGATGATAGAATATGTCAAAACTAGGAGACATATGAGCATGAAATCCATTGAATAAATGAAATAAATTGACCAGGAGGTACTGGAGAAAAGAATAGTAAAGTCAAATCAATTGATCCCATTGATAGAGAATTTCATACAGAAAACAGAGGAAGTCCTGAAAGAAAAAGTGGTAACTCTATTATTCCATGTTGAAGTTGAAATATAAAACATGTAAGTAAGTAGAATGGATAACATACTATAAGATTTCAAGTTATGGAAGGAATTCAAGGATCAAACGCAAGCACTATAACTAAATGGATGTTTGTAACCTCCCCCTATTTTTGATCAATTTTTTTAATTTTTGTAAAACCCAAGTGGGAAAAGGAACTGAAACATTGTAACTTCCCTCTGATAGATTTAAAGTTACTGAATGTGAAAATCCCAATATCATAGTTATAAAAGACATGAATGTGAAAGAGGGGGGACTTTTGTGCTTTGTATTGAAGGATGTACTATTACTCCTAATTAATGAAGAGCAAGAGGCATTTCTGAAAATGTGATTGTGGTGAATGGATTTCAGACTATTCTTAATGCATTTGATCTAATTTGAGTATTTCATGTTCCAGTGTATGAATTTATTTTGCAATGTTCTTGTATGCTCAAATTGTCATAGTTTCGTTTATTGAATGCAATTATAATGTTGTTGCAAACAATAAAAACTATTTTCTATTGTTTTCTCAATAATATTTTTTTTCTTACATTCCATTTGAATTTATGAACTATTTCTAATTCAAAAGGATGTTTTTCTTAATTTTATTCAATCTCATTTAGTTTCCTCCTAATCAGGATAGGATTGTTATAGTTTAGGATTTCATCTTAGAATAGTTGTAGGTAGAATCATTGTAGTTTATCTCATATTTTAATTCATCTGATAACCTTTGGTTCTCATCTTCATATTTAGATAATAGACTTAGTTTGGAAACCAGACCAATATACTGGTTGGAAATGCCATCCCAAATGAGAGTGATTCTAATTGGGAATTTCCATTGGTCGTTTCATCCTTACCTAATTGAACAATCCTTTTGTACCCGTCAACAAAAATGGCACTATAAGGAGGGCCATCGAATTGAATGGTTGCAAATAAAGTTCAAATCCATGTATGATATTTCCCACTTGTTAGCACAACTCAGCTTGTTGATTCTCATCAACCTCACCGTGAGAACACTTCCTCACCGTGAGAAAACTTCATGTCCCATGTCCTACTCCATGAACACACCCACTCAAGCTACCTCCTAGTGTATTCTCTTCCATTCTAAACCTATATTTTCTTCTCCAGAACCCAACAAATTTAACCCCACAAATTTACCATTCCATAGATTGACACCATAATCAGACAATCCCGTGAACGCACCGAACATGTTCTAATATTACAGTGGAGTAGATAGACCAAGCATCCCCCTATATATAATTCATTATCTCAAGGTTTATAAAGTACCCAAAATTAAGATCTATACCTCTCACAATCTTTCACCTTCCAATAACACCCAACCCTCGGAACCCCATAATATCATTTAAATTTAGCTCTGCATGATTTCTCGGAACCTTTCGACTTCGAGCTCAAATTTTTCTTTCTTTTTAGTGGTGGTGGTATTCCTCCATCACCACCAAAATATTCACCTCTCACACTTAGGAGTGAAACCGACGAAAATTTGGAAGAGGAAGATAAACCTGAAAGCAAGTTGGAAGGAGAAGAACAACTTCAACTAGTTTTATATAACCCTCAATTCATGGATGGAAATAACCAAAACCCCCAACCTTATGAACCTTGGTTACTCCCAGATGCATTTTCAGTACCTTGAATACTCCATGAAATTCCTAAGCACCCCAAAAAATTTCTCCCCAAGTTTGATCTAGAGAAAAAATACTCGATTGAAGACCATGTAAAAAAATTCCTATTGGCCATAAGGCTCCAAAATATCTGACATGAAGATGTAGTATGTCGGTTGTTCCCTCATACATTTTAGAGAAAATCCAAAACCTATTTATACTCTTTGGAAGAAGCCTCTATTACTAGCTATAGGATATTTGAGACTGGTTTCCTGAAGAAATTCAGAGAAGACAAAACACCAACTACTTTAGTCTTAGATATCTCAAGCATTAAAATGGATACCAAAGAAAAGGTTAAATATTTCAATCAACTTTTCCTTTCATTAATTAAGCGGATTCCTCGAGCCTCCAAACATGCATAGGATGTCACCATTGAATTTTATACTTCAACTCTTCCCATGTTCATGGCGATGTTTTTTAAAAACGCAAAGAAAGATGCTTTGGAAGAAACTTTTCAAGAGGCCCTAAAAATTGAAAATAATATGTTAAGTTTGAAAGGAAACCCTGAAGCAGAATGCTCAAAAGATAAAGTGAAAACTAAGAACAAATCCACTGTCACCAAGTCTTTGAAAGAAAAGAAAGATATCGATTTTATGGACATGGAATCCCTCCAAAGAATTGTCGAGAAATTATCCAATGAGTTGATTGATTTAAAGAAGCACAATGGTGAAGGCTCTTCGAATACCAAGAATTTTTTTAAAATACAATCTAAGAAATATAAGATCACGCCTTCTGTCAACAAAAAAACTCCTTCTGCATTAGAAGTGATTAATATGGAAGATATTGTCCAAGATCTACAAACATTGGGCCACTGAAAATTTGATTGAATCCAAGGATGAAGAGGAAAAAATAGAGCAATCCCAAGAAACGAACAAATTACCTGAGAAACAAGTTAATTCTTTTTAGGATATATCATATGGAGTGGAAGAAGAGGAATAAATAGAAGAAATACATATGTCCCAAAATGATATGACCACTAGGAGTGCAAGCAAGAAGGCTTCCTCTGATACTTCTACCCTTTTTGAACCTCCTAAAAATCCCCCCCACACTCAAAAGGTGTCAGATGGTCCTTATAAAATAACTATTCCTTCTAATTCTATCAAAAATTTTGAATATGATTTCTTGGAAGACCTAAAAAGAACCAAGGAAAATATTTATCTATTTGAACTTATGAAGCTTCCATAGATTCAAGAGAATTTTATCAAAACTCATCAAGGTAGAACTGCTAAAAATTCCAAAGAAATTAATCTGAGGAAAAATAAAGGAACAAGTAAGGCTACCCCATCTTATGATGCCAATGCGCATAAAATACAGGTAGTTGTAAATGCTTCTCTATTGGGGAAAAGGTCAAGGTCCATCACTGCACATTTTTTGGTTACTTTGATATTTTTAACATGAATGTGCATAATGGTATGATGCATTCAGGTTCCTCTTCAAATGTAATTTCCCTTAAATTTTGTGAGAAACTAAACGCCAAGCCTGAAAAATATGATATTCAAATCATACAGTTGACAGGACCATAGTTAAAGTGATAGGTGAGTTGAAAAATGTTTTGATAAGGATGTCTTCTAATCATGAAATACATTGAACTATTGACATCATAGTTGTGGATACACCTGATACTTGTGGTATGCTCTTAATCATATACTAGTCTTCTACACTTAAAGGGTAATTTGCCACAAACTGGTCACACCTTTAGCCATCGTATAATGACAAGCCCAATCAAATCTAGGTTGATAGAGAACGATACATGAAGCATGTGGTAATGGATTTGAATGACCCAAATGAGCCAGTGATGTTTAATAACTCCATTCTGGTAAATTATTCATGTGATTCATTTTTTGGAAATTACTATGTTGTGATCTCATCTTATGAGGAATCAAAAACACATTCTGAAATCCTTCATTGCCTCAAATTTTTGAGCTCCACTGTAACATAACAGATGTAAATAGTCATGACATTGTATAGTCTAACATAGGATTTAGAGATAGGTTAGAAGTTTTTTCTAATTTCACCCACCATACAAATTTAGTGACAAAATAAAATTATAAGTCTATACATAATCTTAAAAGAGACCCTAATACGTGGACTTTGTTTTTGATGGGTCAAAATATATTGAAGGTGCATGTGTTGGTTGTATACTTAAGGACTATGATGGTAGCATGCATGCTTGAATTCCAATGCACAAATAATATTGATGAGTATGAAGCCTTGCTGTAAACATTGAGAAAAGAAATTGACTTGAAAGAAAACACGATAAAGGTATTTGGTGATTCTGAGATTGTCATAAGGTAGGTAAGAAACACCATACATTGTCTCTCTAGTCATCTTAAACACTACTAGTAAGAGGTATGGGAATTGATTAAGTCGTTTGATGCATTCAACATCAATCATGTTCCTCGTTCTTTAAATTATGGTGTTGATCTATTAGCTAATGTGGCTTCTAGTCTTATTCCTTCTGAGAAATTATTACTTGATACTTTTTTTGTGGAACTTCTCTACAGACCTTTGATACCGGATAATGTGACCAACTGGAGGGTCTTTGATGACGATGAGAAGATTATAATATTTTTACATTTGGAAGGTACCTTCAAAGTCTCCATAATTGATGAAGATTAGCATGATAGAGAAATGAATTAAAATGTTCCTGGCTCAATAAATCAATCAATAGATAAAAACAAAACCAACACGATAAATAACACCCCTAAAAGTGTGGTAAGGCTAGAAAAACTATATGACCTTCAGGGCAAGTTTAAGAAGGTGATGAATTGTAAGACTAGAAACTCATCAATGCAATTTGAAGTGATAAATCTAGGGTCAGATAACACACCTCATAACATCAACCTCGGAAAGAAGTGTTCCCCTGAAGAAATACAAGCCTTTATAAAGTTGTTCAAAGAATACAAAGACATATTCGCATGGACATATGATTATCTCAAGACCTACGACAAGAAGATCATTCAACATGTTATCCATATGAAGCCACAAACTAAGCCTTTTTAGCAAAATCTAAGAAAAATGCACCCAAGTTTAGAACCATAGGTAAAATCGGACCTTAACAAGATGTTAGAAGCCAAGATAATATTCCCAATCATGCACACACAATGGATCTCAAATCTTGTACCTGTAAGGAAGAAAAATGGAGACATAAGACTCTGTGTTGATTTTAAAAATGTGAATAAATATTCAGAGAACGACAATTATCCAGTGCCCCCTATGGATCAGATTCTTTAGTGTGTCTCTGGTTCCCAAATGCTCTCATTACTAGATGGTTTCCCTAGTTACAATTAGGTTTTATTCGCCCATGAAGACCAATTGAAAACTTCTTTTTGAACCAAACGAGGAACTTATGCTTACATGAAAATTCCTTTTGGATTAATCAATGCAGGGGAAACCTTTTAGAGAGCCATGTACATATATTTTAGGGTAATCATTGAGGAATGTATAGTATTATATCTAGATGATGTTAATGTATTCTCAAATAACAAGGATAATAATATTAATCATTTGAAGAAATTTTTCAATAGATGCATAAGGTATGGAATATCACTCAACCCCCAAAAATATGTATTCATTATTGATGAAGGCAGGCTACTTGGATTCATTGTATCTAAAGAAGGAATGATGACATAACCCGAAAGGACTAAAGCCATATCTAAGATACCTCCTCCCCATAGTAATAAATCCATGAAATCCTTTATGGGTAAAATAATTTTTGTGAGAATATTTGTTTCCATTTTTACTGAAACTGTAAAACCACTGCAAGACATGATAAAAAAAAAAATGCAAAGTTTAAATGGGGACCTAAAGAGAGATCAAAATTCAATAAAATCAAAACAAAAATAACTCAGGATTTGACATTGGTGAGCCCTTATTTTGGTAGAGATTTTATATTATACATGTTCGCCTCCAATATCACATTTTCCACTTTCTTGACATAGAAATATCAATATGTAAGTGAATACCCCATCACCTTTATGAGTTATGGGTTGCAAGGAGCAGATTTAGATTATCCCGAAGTTGATAAACAAGCCTACTCTATTTTCAAGACGATCAAACATTTTATACCTTACCTAATTAAATCCAAAACCAAAGTGATTGTCCCTTACCCACCTCTGAGGAATATATTAATACAAAAAGATCTGTGGGAAAAGAGAGAAAATTGGATAACATCCCTTCAAGAATGTGACCTTGAAATAAAACTTGCTAAAACTTTTAAGGGATAAGATCTCTGCAAACTAGCAGCTAAGTTAGCAAATTAAAAGGTAGAGGAGGATGAATTTAACCAATATCAAAGTATATTTGAGAGGGAAGTATGTTATATCCTTGTATCTAGGGACTAGAGGTATTATGAGATGAAATATTACCTGACCCATAGAACTACTCTCCATTATTTAGATCATAAGAATAAGAGACCCCTTAGACTTAAGTCAACACAGTATCAACTCATCCAAGGAGTACTCTGTTGAAATAATTATGATGATGTTTACTTGAGATGCCTTGAAAGAGAAGATGATGATAAAGTCCTACATGAACTTCATGATGGGTCTGCTGGAGGAAATTTTGGAGCTAATACTGGAGCTAGATTTTGGAGCTAATCAAGGTTGGCTATTATTGGCCTACCCTTTTCAAATATTCACATGTGTATGCAAAAAGTGCCCATAATGTCAGAAAGCAACTTGAAGAGAAAATAAACCTACTTTCACTCTTCAGCTAGTTACTATTGAAATCCCATTCCAACAATGAGGTTTAGATGTGATAGGGGAAATTAACCCCAATTCCTCTAAATTGCATAAGTACATCATAACAACAACAAACTATTTCACCAGGTGGACTGAAGCAATTCCTTTGAAGACCATCAATGAAAACAAGGTGACATATTTCCTTGAATCTCATATTATTACTAGATTTGGTGTACCTAAATCTTTGGTTTTGGTTAATGATGAATAATTCTCCTCTTTGATATTAAATGAATATGCATTGGAATGTGTTGGTTAATACTTTATCAAATCTGATCTTACTTTACTGTCATAAGTTGACCCAGGTTCAGATTTAACAAGCTTCCAACAAAATCCCTCTAAAACAAATCACCCCCCTAGTAACCCAGAAGGCAACGCAGTACATAGGGTGCATTGTGCAATCTCACCCGAGATAGTTCTATGGGTGGTTGCAATTCTCAGACGCTTGCAGCCCATGAATAAGTGGGGATATGTGATTGTACCTTGTGATCTTCATTTATTTAGTCTAACATCTTAATTAATCAGTCACTCTTACTCATGCATGTGAAATATCATATCTAACTAGTTCCTTCATTCACTTATCTAAAATTTAATCATTAACAACAATGGAGATGCATAACATTCAGTCACATAACACATGTTCTACTATGGTTCACCCCCTCCTGGGTCATCTAAAAATGAAGAAAACTTGTATTCTTGAAATTATTTGCAAGATTAAATTCATGTGTTAAAATGAAAATGGATCAATTTTGCAACACAACTTTTATATAAATTACTCATTCAATATGCATATAAATAGTAGCAATAAATAGTGAACAGAAAACACATAACACAACAAATGATAAAGGAGTTCACCCCTCTCTTGGGCTACATTTCCTGGTCCAGCTTCCAATGGATCTTTTGTATTATTTTCTCAAAGTGATCAAATATGTGCTTTACAATGCTCAAAATGCAAAATAGATGGCTCCAATGGCTTCAGAACGTCCAAAAACCCCCAACTGGGCTTTTTCGACACCTCGTTTTGCCAAAAATTGAAGAAGATAGGCTTCCTGGAAGTTCCCCTTCAAACTTGTTGTCTTTGGATTGCCAAAATGCACCCTTGTTGCCTCAACCTAGCCCCCACACGCTTTTATGTGTTAAAACTTAGCACCGAGTGCAAACGCACAAATGGTGCAAACTGTAGGACAGTTATGGGCGCGCCTAGCCCCTAACCGCTAAGGCTTGTGGGCACATGGCCACCACATGACCGCACGCAATACAAACAGGGGTTAGGTTTTAAACCGTATATATAACCATGGGGTTAAAACACGTGCACACCACAATG
This sequence comes from Picea glauca, assembly GCA_000966675.3. Classification (NCBI taxonomy): domain Eukaryota; kingdom Viridiplantae; phylum Streptophyta; class Pinopsida; order Pinales; family Pinaceae; genus Picea; species Picea glauca. The sequence continues at coordinate 572,417 of JZKD02S1691424.1, forward strand.
GTCACATGACATATATATAACCGTGGACTTAAAATGCATGCATACCACAATGGTCACATAACATATATAATCGCAGGTTTAAATGCATATAACAATGGTCATATGCCATATATATATAACCGTGGGCCAGGGCTTAGCCCCGGCCTGGTCCGCGCCCCATTTCACATTATTTCAAACTCAAATAAATTCAAACATATATATATGTTAAGTATTAAATGTGGGCACGCCGGTTCAGCAACCCTTCCCAAGGCTTTACCCTACCCGGAGGTCGTGGGTTCGAATCCGGCCAACAGCATAAATTTTAAACCAATATTTAGGTGACACATGGCAACCATTGATTGGTCCACGTGTCATCATATCATTCATTGCAAACAAGCCATGTCATACGCCAACTGTCCACATGATTGTCTTCCACGTGTCGTACGGTCTTGCCACATGTCGTACAGCCTGCCACGTCAGCATCCGTACGGACTGTACAGTCAGCACATTTTTTTGCATGTTTGTCTTTTTGAACAGAACGCAATATCTATTTCATCCAACGTCAGTTTGAACCCAAACGAGTTGTGTTGGGTTCATCATGATGAGGCCTACGCTCCCGTTTGATTTGAAGCGATTCCGAGCACTTTGAATTTTGAGCAAAATTTGATCCCTTGGATCACACCTCCCCATTGGAAAGCTTTTGGACCTCCAAAAGACTATTTTCAGTCTATCTGAAGATGAGGGTATAGTTCCCTCACCTTTCCAACCTCAATCCACTTGGCTTTGCTTGGATTTGTGCCTTTAATACCAACTTGAAGATACTCCACATTTCCTCGTTTTGAAGTTCTCATTCTCCTATCAAGGATGGTGTCTTCATGTAGTTCTGTAAGATATTCTGGGGAAAAACATCTATAGAAGGAATCTGAACATTCTCCGTGATCATCAATCAAAGGAGGCTCATACAATTTTAAATTCTCAACATTAACAACTGCATACATTTGCATATAAGGAGGCAAATCTAAATGGAATGCATTGTTACCAATCTTGTCAAGAATCTTGAAAGGACCATATCGAATTGGTTTCAATTTTTTACCTTCTCCTTTAAGCCTCTCCTTACTAATGTAAAGTCAAACTTCATCTCCAACTTGGA
>JZKD02S1691424.1:603535-625234 GCA_000966675.3 Picea glauca
AGGTCTTCTTACATCTGCCTTATTCTATTTTATTGAAAGGTCTTATTAATATTGACCTTTATTACATCCGAATACATTGATCTACCTATGTGCGGGTTAGGACCTTAACAGAATCTAACATATTAGTAGATGACAGACTGAGGAACCAGGCCGACACAGACAGAAGAAACGAAAAATAGGAAGCCTCAACTTCCAGCCCATCACTGCCCCACCCTCAAGTAAATGAGCTAACCCAAGTGATGAACTTCCTGAAGGAAGAGATGGAGAGATTGAAGGTGGAAAGGAGGTAGGTGAATAAATACCCTCAAGGCACCGAGAACAAAGGAGGTTTCAGAAAGCCAAATTATGTTTCTCCCCCAACTATACACAAAGAGAAAGGAAGAGACAGGGACAACCAAAGAATTTAGGCTCCCTTTCAGAACAATTTTGTTGTTGATGAGGAGGAAGGGGAAATAGACGAGCCTGAGCCTAAAATCCACTGCTTAGAAGTCACTCCTCATTTCCCTCATCTAACTCAATCAGCATATGAAGAATCTCTCATGGACAGTCGGCTGAATGAATTGAGCAAGGGAGAGAAAGCCAACGGTGGTCGAGGCAGGTACAACCTGAGATTTGACAAAAGGGTGGCAGTACCCGATGTTCTGAAGCAGTCCGCTAGAGATGAGAAGCCTGCTAATGAGGTAGCAGACAGTCACAGAGGTAAGAAGGCTCAACTTCTCTCTCCCATTGTCCATAATCATGTTCCTGAAATTAGAGAAATCCCAAAGTCTATATCTTCTTTCAATTTCGAACATGAGATTCAAAAGATCAGAATTCTTGTTCCCCTCACTGAGCTAATCAAACATGGCGAATTCAAAAAATGCTTCTTTGAGATGCTGAAATCTGAAGCCCCGTACCCTCTCACATACTCCATAAACCTCCAAGATGAAAGGCCTACAGTTGTCCTAGGTCCCATGGTAGAAGACAGAGATGATTCATCCCCTCCCTTCTACACATCCCTGAACATACATGACAAAGTGCTGCATAATTTCCTTATGGATTTAGGGGCCTCTCACAACCTCATGCCCAAAGCTGTCATGGAAGAGCTAGGATTAGAAGTCACCAGAGCCTATCATGACCTTTATTCTTTTGAATCCAGAAGGGTACAATGTTTGGGAGTCATCAAAGACCTGGTAGTCTCTTTGTTTCAGTTGCCCATGAAAAGTATGATCATGGATATTGTGGTAGATGACGTTCCCCCCAAGTTTGGCATGTTGTTGTCAAGGTCTTGGATTAAGAGACTTGGAGGGACATTACAAATGGATCTCACATATGCCACCATTCCAGTCTTTGGAGGGGAACATAGGAGATTATACAGAGAATCCCAGCTAGCCTACATTGTCAGTGATGAAGCCAACCCTACCAATCATCCCATATATGCCTTGGACACTGATTTAGGCTCCAGTCTATTGCAGCTCACCCACACCCCTGAGGCTCCTTTGCAGATCAGAAAGAAGCTCAGTCTTAATCAGGAGACCCCCCCCTCCTACCACCTCTGTTTGGAAGATGTTCTTTGATGGAGCTTCCTCTAGTATGGGTGCAGGTGCCATGGTAGTATTCGTGTCCCCTTGTCAAGAGACCATATCCCTGTCATACAAGCTGGAATTCGAAGTCACCAACAATGTGGCAGAGTATGAAGCTCTTGTTCTAGGTATAAGGGTTGCACAAGAGATGGAAATAAGAGAGATAGTTGTGTTTGGAGATGCAAAACTGATTGTCCAGTAGGTCAAAAACGTTTATCAGGCCAAGCATCCTCGACTCAAGAATTACAGGAACATGGTATGGGATCTAGTTGATAATTTCTTCCTGGATTTTAACATCTCTTTCATTCCAAGGGAAGAAAATGCTCCAACCGAATTTTTAGCTTTCACAGCTAGTGTGCTCGAAGTTCCTGTGTTGCCCACTGTCAGATCCAACGTTGAAGTAAAGTATAGACCCTCTGTACCAGACAATGTCAAACATTGGAAGGTATTTGAGGATGATCAGGAGATCAAAAAGTTTCTTCAATCTATCGATAACTTTTCTGCATTGCACATAGATGAGGATCCTGACATTGAAGGAGAGCTTGACCATCACCCTGAGGAGTTTTCAAAAAAATTGCCAGCCACCAGATTATTCAATTACCGAGCAATCACATACTAAAAGGACTAATCCCACTAGAGCGGTTGTTCGATGGAAATGATGTGGCAATAAAGGGTAGAATTTTAGGTGACGAGGCTGACACAGCTAAGTGCAACATAGGCACACCAGAGGAGCCTAAGTTTGTCAAGTTGTCAAGAATTTTGACCAAGGAGCAGAGGACTGAATATACTGAGTTACTAAGGGAGTTTGTTGATGTGTTTGCATGGACCTATGAAGACCTCAAGACGTATGAAACATCAATCATTGAGCACAAGATACCACTAAAAGAAGAGGCTAAGCCATTCAAGCAGAAGCTGAGATAGATAAATCCCATGCTACTACCTGTCATGGAGAGGGAAGTGAAGAAACTGCTGGATGCCCAGATCATTATCCCCTTGAGATATTCTGACTGGGTAGCCAATTTGGTCCCAGTGAGAAAGAAAAGTGGCGAAATTAGACTCTGTGTTGATTTCAGAAACCTAAACAGGAGCTCAAGGAAAGATAATTATCCCCTTCCCAACATGGAGCACATATTGCAGAAGGTCACTGGCGCATCCAAAATATCTATGATTGATGGCTTTTCTGGTTACAATCAAATATCAGTCATGCCTGAGGACAGAGAAAAAACAACCTTCACCACTCCTTGGGGCACATTCATGTATGCCAAGATGCCCTTCGAACTGATGAATGCGGGAGCAACATTTCAGCGAGCCATGGACATAGCCTTCATCGGGGAGAAGGACCAGTTTGTGGTGATATATCTGGATGACATCACAGTCTTCTCCAAGACAGATAAAGAGCACTGCTGCCACTTAAAGAAGGTTTTCCTGAAATGTCGGAGGTTTGGTCTATCCTTGAACCCCAAGAAATCATTGTTTTCTATGAAAGAGGGAAAACTATTAGGCCATACAGTGTCAGAAGAGGGAGTGAGAATTGATCCTGACATGGTAGAAGCAATTCAGGCCCTATCACTCCCCAGGTCCAAAAAGGAGGTTCAAGCATTTTTGGGGAGGATCAATTTTCTGAGGAGATTTGTCTCAAATTTTTTTGAGTTGGTGAAACACATCACAACCATGCTCAGGAAGGGGAATGAAGTAAAATGGACTTCTGAACCCAGAGAGTATTTTGCCCAAATAAAGAAGGCGTTGACTGAAGCACCTGTGCTTATCAATCCTGATTATTCCAAAGACTTTTTGATATTTTCTTTTGCTTCATGTGATACAGTAGTAGCAGTTCTGTTGGAGAAAAATGGGCAAGGGTGAAAACAACCTATTGCCTTCTTTAGTAAATCACTGAGAGATGCAGAGCTCCGTTACGAGATCATGGAGAAGCAGGCCTATGCCTTGGTGAAAGCTCTCAAAGCTTTCAGAGTCTATGTCTTGCATTCAAAAATCATTGCATATGTCCCTTCAACCTCTGTGAAGGACATTCTTATACAGCCAGACATAGACGGAAGAAGAGGTAAATGGATCACCAAAATTCTAGAGTTTGATCTGGAAATCAAGCCCACCAAGCTGGTAAAGGGGCAGGGTTTAGCCAAGTTGTTGGTTGAATCAAATTACAGAGCCTTGGGAATCAATTTCATCAACGAGCAAGCTGATTCATCCCACGTGCAGTCCCAGAATGCTTTACCACTAGCAGCATGCGCCTAGTACAAGGATATCTTATATTTCTTGCAAGAGTTGAGGCCTCCTGATGGGATGGAAAAAGGCAAGGAAAGAGCTTTAAAGCTCAAAGTAGTCAGATACTACCTTGTTGACCAAGCCTTGTATTGGAAGGACCCCCAGGGGGTATTACTGAGGTGTTTGAACCCACAGCAAGCCCAGAAGGTTATATTCGACTTCCATAGCGGTCTCTGTGGAGGTCATCATTTTTGGAAGACTACAGCTCACAAGATCCTCCGAGCTGGGTATTACTGGCCCACTTTATTTCCTGATGTCTGCAGGGAAATCAGATCTTGCATTAAATGCCAAAAATTCTTAGGAAAGCAGCAGCTCAAATCTCTGCCATTAAAGCATGTGGTAGTTTCAGCACCCTTTCGGCAGTGGGGATTGGACTTTATCGAAGAAATTCATCCTCCCTCAAGTGGCCAGCACAGATGGATCCTCACTGCAACCAATTATTTCACCAAGTGGATAGAGGTTGTCCCCACCAGGAGTACCTCTCACAAGGTGATCATCAACCTCCTGGAAAACATCATAACCAGATTTGGTTGCCCAAGCAGGATTGTCACTGACAATGCCTCCCACTTCAGGTCTGAGCCTCTGGTCAAGTTTTGTGAACAATTCGAGATTTCATTGGTTCACTCTACTCCATATTATCCTCAAGGAAACGGACTGGCGGAGTCCTCCAATAAAATCCTAATCAAGCTGATCAAGAAGCTACTGGAGGACAATAAAAGGGCCTGGGACTCAAAGCTCAATTTTTCTCTTTGGGTGATCGGGTGACAACAAAGAAATCGCTAGGCATCTCACCTTTCCAACTGGTTTATGGAATAGAGGTCGTTTTCCCCACTCAACTCGCCTTACCTGTGGAAAATTTCCTCCAGGACCTTGAAGGATAACCTAACCATGTGCTCAGAAGGATTCATCAGATGGTGGAAGTGCAGCAGATCATAGAATAGGTCATGGACAGAGCCTACAATCATCAACAGAAAATCAAGCAAGATTTTGACAGAAAGAGAAAAAAGAAGGAATTTGAGCAGGGTGATCTGGTGCTCAAATGGGATGCACCCAGGCATGAAAGGGGTAAACACGGTAAATTTGATGCCCTCTGGTGCGGGCCTTTCAAGATCCTTGAAGTTTTTGCAAAAAATACTTACAAGTTGCAGGATCTAGAGGGAGAAGAAGTTTTTAGCAGCCCAGTAAATGGGCATTTCTTAAAAAATTGTTTTTTGTGAGCCACAGTCGGCTCTTTTTGTTTTTTTTTGTAAATATTGTTTTGTTTTCGGTTTAATAAAAGACTCCATAGCCCAACAGCAAGGCACTAAATCTGCAAAAGTGTTCTTAGATCATCACAGGGACGACTCTATCCCCCATGGAGCCAAATGTTAGCGATATTTCTTGTAAAGGGGCTAGGATGCAAAAGAATGGGTTAAAAACCCACTTGTCCTAAGTTTTGCATGATTATGCACTCGTGGTAAGTAACGAGTAAGTCCTAGTGGCAGTGATTCGTGCGCCCGGATCAATGGCGCATATGGAATTCCGGACCCCCCCCCCCCCCCCGCCTTTCTACCTTTAAGCGGAGGGGGGGGTCCGGAATCGGTGGTGCATCTCTCCAACGGCCCAGATCAGCATGCCTGGATCAATGGCGATAAAGGAAATTCCGGACCCCCCCTGCCTTTCTACCTTTAAGCCGGGGGGGGTACAGAATCGCGGATGCAGCTTTCCGACGGCCGAGATCGATGCACCCGGATCAATGGCGCTTGGACAATCGCGTCCTTCTCATTTTCCCTGTATTTAGTCAGTGTGGGCCCTTCTCCCGTCATGTCATCCTCCAGAACCGCCTTTTTCCCGCTGTCGTGTGTCATATGTCCTCCTCCACTCTTTCATCCAGGTGGCCCTTTCCCTGTCTCATCGTCCACTCACCACCTGCCACATGTCCCATCCCCTCCACATCAGCCTCCCACTAAAATGTGTCCATCACACTTACTATCCTGCCTCCTCCGCTTATCGCCTTTTTCCATGTGTTTCTCCTATGACCCCTCTCACTTCTTCGATGCTTCTTACTCCCCTCCCCGTTTTTTTGGCCCCATCACTCCGTTCCCATGCCCCATCTTCCGCGCTGGCCTCCACGCCTATTCTTTAAGCCAGTCAGTTATTCCAAGTGGCAGCGCGGGAGGCCCTCCACGTCCCAGAAGTGCCGAGTTGGCTGGGCCATCCTCAATCCCAAGAAAGAAGTTATTGAAGTGGTTGGTGGTGGTTAGACGTCGTCTCCGCCTAAATGGGAAAGTCCTGCAATGAATTAAAGGCACGTCGATTCATCGATGAAACTGTCAGAAGATCGATCGCGTCTGCCATAAGTTGCACGGCCATTCAAAGATTGTGGTTGCAGAGTGTCAGAATCCATGCAGACTCAAATCTTTCAATGCTACGTCTTGATTTTGTTGTTGTTGCTAGTTTGAGTATATGAAGGCGTTTTCGCCATTTTTGTATCTATCGATGGTAGAGCTAATCTCCCGACTGTAAAGTTTCAGCAAACATTCTAGTTTCCTGGTTATGCCTCTATGTTTGAGACTTCTTGGTTTATGACAAATAGTTCTCATTTTTCATCTTTGTTTCATCTCATGCCAGAGAGTTCACAGTCGGAGGATTTGCGTGGATCGTTGCAATTTTGTTATGATAAAGGATTTGTTGTGACATTATTGTATTCTCTAGTTTTCTGTGTTTGAATATAAAAGGATTTTGTGTTCGAATGATTTATTCTTCAGTCTGTTACAAACCGGATGTTTATGATAGACCTTCGCACTCTTCTCATGAAAGTCTTCCACCTACTCACCCTTTATTGCAACTCACTGTTTGAAGTTTATCAAGACCTCACTCGTTCATGCATGCTTGGCCTAGTTTCTGAGTTGAGACGATATTGTTCTGAGTCTTTCTCCATTTGATCACCCCTTTAAACAAATCATGACATTAAACTGTTGGGCGTCGGGCTCTGCTCCTGCAAGCAATCCAGGAGTGACTTCCGGCTCCAACACAACATTAGTCTTAACACCTATACATGGTATTTCAACAAACTGTAGATTGTCCAATCATCTAGATATACCTCTAAAGACTGGTGGATGAATTCTTTAAATGCAACTACGACTACTTTGGAAAATACTATTGGTGCATTCTTGAGTCAAAAAGGCATGACTGTGTACTAGTAGGATCCCCATTCTATGGAAAAATTGGTCTTGTACCTATCTTCTAGAGCTATCTTGATCTGATCGTAGCCTGAAAATCCATCTGTGAATGAGTATGCTTCATGGCCTCTCACATTCTCTAATACCTCATTTGTGAAAGGGGTAGGGAAAGGGTCATGTAGGAAAGCATCATTTAGCTTCTTGAGTTCAACACATATCCTTATCCCTCCTTGCTTATTCTCCTGAACTACCATAGGGCTTATCCATTATGATTCTTATACTGGTTCTATGATTCCAGCTTCTAACATTCTGTCAATTCATGCTTTTACTTTATGCTTGTAACCTGGGTTTAGTCTGTAGAGTCTCTGTCTGACAGGTATTGCCTCAGGTTTGAGAGGTATCTTCATCTCACCTATCTCTCCTTCTATGAATTTCATTTCTATGAACGTTGTTGGGAATAGGTCACTATACTTTCACATTAACTATGTTATGCTTTCTACTATTTGCTTATCCCAATAATATCCAATGTTGGACATTTTGAGATTCTAAGTTGTCCCAATGTTGACTTTCTTCACCTTGATCAGTGCAACAAACACTTCTAATTCTAGAGGTGGACCTTACACCCCTCTTTCACCTTCAATGTTTGTAATCTAAATGTTGTGTAGGTCATCTTCATATGATGCTTCTTCCTGCACATGGTAGCATGATAGTTGTTCTTTCACTGTCTGTATGTTTTGTTGTGATATTATGTTATGAGTTCAACCTCTGGTTCATGAATGAATATTACCCCTATGATGTTTTTGAGTGTTGAATCTATGTTGGGGTTCTCATGTTCAAATGATAAAGTGACTATAAAATTCTTCGATAACACTGTCCATTTTGCAGTGCCTATGCGCATTTCCTGTTCTGCATACCAATTTGTTGGAATCCCTTCCAATGTGTGAATAAAGTGATGAGGCCATTCCTATGGTGGTGTCATTATCCATAGTGTTATGCACTTCTCCAAGTGTTTTTTTGGTGTCCCATGTCCATCATATCTCAGCAGTTGGTTTCTTCCATGTTCTACACCAAATCTGATGCGCAGTAACCGCTTACATTGGTACCATACCTTGACTATCTCTTTGTGCGCACCCCCACCATCTTGTAGGTGTTTCCTTGAGTGCTATATCTAGAGATAAGAGCCTCTAATTTTCTAACACTTCATCTTCGTATCTTGTTAGGAATTCTTCTAAGTTGTTCACCCCATGAAAGCTGGGATGTTCTCTTTTCTTTGTACCTACCCATCTTACTGTGTGGTCTATTCTTGCACATATTCTTGTGGAGGCTTCATGTAAGCTCTGCTGCTAATTCTCCAACCCTATATCTGATTCTAACTTGCATGACGTGATACTTCTCCAACATAGTACCCCATCTGCAGTTGGATTCACATAATATTTTTCTCGCACTGTACTTCTATATAACTGGTTGATTTCCTCCAAGTCTAAACAAGTGGGCTCTATGAACCTTTCTCCTTTTTATGGGTCTAGTGGCACAATGAATATGTACTCTCTTGACTCAAATGTCATCTTCCTCATCTTCAAATTGATTATCGCTTGATTTTCAAACACCCAATCCAGTCCAAGCAGTGTTGGATACGGTGTTGTGCCATCCACTATTTCTATCACTTCAAACTTCCTTAGTGTAGACTCCATCTAGATCTATTGTCACACCCTTTAGCCTTCCAATTGGTAGAACCTTGTGTTGATTTGATAGTTTCATCTGAACATGTGAATATCCTAATGTGGGCTCTTCCATACATTTCCATGTCTTCTTGGGTAGTACATTCACCTCAGAGCCTAAGTCTAGTACAATGTCCCCCATATTGAAATCTCCAATGTTAGCATTTAATCTGAATTCCATGCTTGTCCACCTTCTTGTATGAAGGTGATTGACCTTTTTCTATTCTAATTTACCTTCTACCTCTATGTTACATTTTTCTAGCATATTTTGCAAAATTTTAATAGATGATTGGTCATTTAATATCTTAACACAGGATTGCAGAAATGCCTTTATTGTACTTACTTGTCCTAGGGGTTGCTCTTCATTAGTATGATCCAGTGATGAAGGCATCTCGTACGTTGGTACACCCTAATTATGTTGCAAAGTTGATGTAGATGCAATGTCTGGCTTCAAGAATTCTTTTCTGGCTTGCTTGAATATCCATTTTTCATTATGCGCATCAAATTGCTTATGTGGTTCGACATTCTTCTTCACCCATTGGTGTTATGTTGGATCTTGTCTTACTACGTCATCTCCTTTCTTATCTCCTCCACACGTAACTATGTTGATATTCCTTCCATTGTCCCTTGCTTTTGCATAAATCCATTGAACATTTTGATTGTTCTAATTCCTCTTTTCCTGGATATTCCCCAATAGTGTCGGGCAGTCTTTTGTGTCATGATTTGATGTGCGACAATACATACAGGTCGGAGGTGGAAGTGGACATTCTCTTTCATAGTTTTTTGGTCATTGATAGTTATGGCATACCACCCGTCCTTTACCTCTTTCAAAGTCTCTTATACCTCATCCTCCACCTCTATATCCATCTCAATATCCTCATGGTGTGTTGTACTGGGGCGCCTAGTTATACTATGCAGGATTATACTGTGGTTGCACGGTAGTGTACCACAGATGCACAATATTATATTGTTGGGTGAAATCTTATATGGGGTTGGTACTTGGTTAAAATGACGTGTAGCTTTCCCTATCATCATCTCTACCTGCACCCTATAGGTGTCTAATGTTATTTCCCTCATCAGCTCCATTATTTTGCAATCTTTGTCACCATGTCTTATTGACTTGCAAAAGTTTCAATATGAATTCTTAGGTACTATTTGGTATGTTTGCATCATTGGAAAGCGATATGGATCACTCCCCTATGTCTTACATATATCACACCATAGTCCTCCTGCCGCCAAGGGATTTGGCAGTCTTGTTTCCATGTACTGTGCGAATGTTGGGCATTCATTCTTGTGGTGTTTTTTTGTCCTACATGTGGTACAATGAACAACTTCTCTTTTGTCCTTACTCATGTTCTAGTTTAATTGAAATGTTAAATTCTTCAGATCCTCCTTGAGATCCTCTATTGCTAGATCTGTCTTCTGATATTGGTTCTCTTCCAGTTGTAGGGATGCATATAGAGCCTCTTCCTAGTTATAAAAATTTTGTTGTCTCAAGGGGTATTTCAAATGTGGTAGCATTGAATTGAAAAATAGATGTCTATGTTGCATGTTTATCATGACATACTTTAGCTTTCCCTTCAATTGTTTGAATCTCTATTCAATTTCCCACATATATTCTCTCGGTTTCTGTTTGATCTCTATCATCTCATTCATGTATTGATCCTTTGATCTAGGCTTCAGGAATTCATTTATCAACAACTTCTTGATATCCACTATCGTTCTGGTTGTCCCTGGTGGACTGTTTTCAGCTAAGCTCATGTACCAATCCAGTGCGCGGTCTCTTAGTGTGATGGCTAATTGTGTAAGTTTAATGTCCTCATCTTTGATCTATTTGTTTTCCCATATATTTTCATAGATGAAAAAGTGCTTCTCAAGTTATTCTGATGCTTCTTCCTTGAATTTTGATAACCTAAAGGTGGATCATGTCCTTCCATCCTGAATGTTGAACTACTAGCTTCATGCAGTGTAGATCCTTGACTAATGCTTCATGAACTGGCTCCCCCAGTTGTTGCTCCCTGTGTAGATGTACTTCCTTCTACGTTTCTTCCACTAAAATTCGGTTGTCTAAACGGTGGTGTTCTTTCTAGTGTATTAGTCACACATGGTTTTATGGGTACCACACTAACACTGATATGGATAGGAGTTTTGCCTCCACTTTCTACTCTTGGCCCTCTTGTATTTCTTTCATATGTTGTGTGCATTCTTTCCTCAATCTTATCCACACCTTGGAGATCCTCTACCTCTTCTTTATCACTTGCCAAGCCTTCCCTCACGGCTATGGCTCTCTTCCTATTGTTCATCTTATATTGGTAGGGTACTCCATTGCACGTTCTTCCAGCTGTCTCCATGATCTACGTGATTTATTCTTCCTCCATCATGATGGAATCCAAGGCCTCCTCCTTCTTTCCTTTATCCATATCTTCCTCCATTTCTTTGTCTCTTGTCAGTGCTTCCCCCATGCACGTAGGGAAGTTTAGCTATCTAAGGCCATTGTCATTACACCTTTGTTATATAGTAACATATTAATGGAAGTATATAGAAATATGATATTCCTACCTCGAGGTCCCTTCAGGAACTCTTGCTCTGATGCATTGTAAGACTTCGCAGTATCTACTGCAAATTATGTGATAAATCTTGCAACAATGTTGTCTAACTAGAAATCTACTATGCGCGTAAATTTATTGTCAACTTGTTGTAGCTGTGAGATCTCCATAGGATTCCACTCTAGCTATCTGATTCGATTTGTAGGTGGTTTTGTTTCAACCTCAACATCCACTCCTGCAACACATGTGGGAAATCACAAAAAAATACTTCATGCAAGTCGTTGAATACATACTTGTCCAGATATTTGTGTGGTGTTAACTTTAGGTTTCTATTATATTTCTGCGCAAAATCCATATCCTTTATTTTCAACCAGCTCTCAATCTCTGCCTTTGTTTGGTTCCACGGTCTCAACATCCCCTTTTATATTCTCATTCTTCTAATGTTTTTTTGCCAAATCTGACATTCTTTTTAGGCTTCTTCAGCAGATCTTATTCACTCAATCCCATTTTGTTCCAACCGGAAACGGAACCATTTGTTGGTTAATACTTTATTGGATCTAATCTTACTTTACTATAATAAGTTTACCCATGTTCTTATTTAACAAGCTTCCAAAAAAATCCCTCTAAAAACTATCGACCCCCCTGGTAACCCAGAAGGCAGCGAAGTACACAAGGTGCACTGCACAGTCTCACCTGAGATAGTTCTATGGGTGGATGCAATACTCAGATTCTTGTAGCTTGGGAATAAGTGGGAATGTATGATTCTACCTTGTGATCTTCATTTATTTAGTCTAACATCTTAATTAATCAGTCACTCTTACTCATGCATGTGAAACATCAGATCTAACTAGTTCCTTCATTCACTTATCTAGCATTTAATCATTAACAAAAATGGAGATGCATAGCAGTCAGTCACATAAAACATGTTCTATTGTGGTTCACCCACTCCTGGGATACGTCCACAAAATATTTTGCTCTCAAGATCTTTTATTATGTCTCAACAATATATCGCACCATGCACATTTATGGCTTGGATATTACAATCTCAACAGGCTCCCTGATCCCTATGAGGTTGACTAGATCAGACCTAGATCATACCAAGCCCATCATTCTGTGATCTAACCCTTGGTATTGAGTTGCTTGACTCTCCTAGAGCTTACCAGCTTACAAAATATTGTAGTTCTTACAACTTTCAAACTCTCTCGGCCTCTATCCTTTCTCTCCCTCTCTCTCGTGCCCTAGAACTCCTAGGTACTACTTACACATATTCTTGGCTTATCATCCATTACAATATATTTCAAAAACCCTAACCCTAATGTAGTTAGGTTTCCCTTTCATGCGCTCTTTGCATGCTTCCCTCCCACATGTTTCTTTTCCTTCCAACTTTCTTTCTTTCACTTCATTATTTTCTCTCCAAAATTGGCCTTTTCCCCAAAATGGGCCTGCTCCCAACATAATGAAACATTAAAATCAAATATTCAACTAATTATTATCCACAATGGAATGGGCTATCAGAATCAACCAACAAGAATCTAATCAAGATCTTGAAAATAATTGTTAATGATCACCAAATAAATTGGCATCTAGCTCTCTCAAACGCCCTATGGGATGATAGAGTCACACCTAAATTCTCCCTTGGAAATTATCCTTTTTTTCTAGTCTACGGACAAGAGTCAACCCTTCCTACTCATACCTTCATGCATTCACTACATATTTCCCAATTTGTTCAAGCTAAAGAGTGCTCAGTAATGCAACAAAGGTTGAATATGCTCTGTAAACTTGATGAAGATATGGAAAAGGAAAAAAAGGAATCTAATGAAACATCAAGGAATAATCAAGAGATGGTTTGATAAACCATTTGTAGCAAACAAAGACTTTCAAGAGGGTGGTCTTGTCCTAAAGTGGGATAAGGAAAATGAAATTAAAGGGAAGCATACCAAATTCTAGAAACTTTGGCTAGGTCCATTTCAAATCCATAAGAAGATTGGACCAGTGACTTTTAAACTCAGGACATTGGAGGGAGACAAGTATGAGCTCCATGTAAATGGACAAGTGGTCAAACAATACTTCTCCTAATTGCCCCAAGGCGATGTAGTTTTGTACATAATAGGTTCACTTTTGTTTTGTTTGTAAATATATTCACACTTATTTTTCTTTCTTTACCATGTTGTATTTATACTAGTGTAATAAATCCTCTTCCAAATTTGGTTTATTGGCGTTTTTGTTACAAGTTAGGCACTCAGTCCGCATAGGGATAACTATTTGTTTGACTTGGTGAAGATGAAATACCTTGTATATGGTATAAAATAAAAGGAGTTATAACTTATGGTTGCATTTACTGGAAAGATATCAGGATACTCTATTATCGAAAGAACCACATATTATGTTTAAAAGAAGTTCAAATGCTTAAATTGACAGGAGATTTGTTATTTGTGTGATCACTCTCACTTATGACTCACCAATCCATAAACAGGAACATGCTAGCCAAAAATGTATTCGGGATAATTCTTGTGAGACTTCTCTATCCCGACAAACTTAATGAATATGTGTTTGGAAAGGACCCATGAAGTTCAAATAAATACTAAGACATGCATATCAAAGAAACTCTTGTATCACTCACTTCCTAAGTAACCATTATGTAGAAATGCTACATAAATTACAAATCTAAAGGGTGAAATATATAGTTTAAATAAATGGGAAGTTGAAAGCACTAATAATTGTGTGGGAAGTAAAAGTAAACATGTTAGGTCTATGGATTCTCCCTGGAATTAGGGCCATGCTTGTATGATACCAAGACAAATTCGTTGGGGCTATGGATGCTCGCTAGAAGCGAAGCAATGTTGGGAAAAAAAGAGAAGAGGAACGTCACACATCGGTCTATAAAACAGTCAAGATCGGGATTTTGTAGTATCTTTATCTTCACATATGTATAAACTAAGATACTCCCTTAATTATCTCACTGTTATTATCATGAATATTATCAAGGATGGTACTATGTTCTCATATTTCAGAAAGAGTGAGTGTTGTGTGGTCCACAGTACAGATCCACCTATCAAATTTTCAGAAATTGTGTAGTTAAATATTCATGGTATGAAGGTCAATCTAGAACAGAAATAAATGGTTCTCCCAGCAAGTCACCATTTGTTGTGACACACACAACATCCCATTAAAGCTCTCAAGTTTTAGTGGGTACCCATACTACCAAAATTTTTCAAGGTACTAATCATTTTACCCTAATAGTTATCCACTTATAAGATAAACGCTTGTATGCAGATTTCAAAATGAATTTGATGCATAATCGATCCTTACCACTCGAATTCATCACAACAAATCCTTCGAAATTCCCCCAACAACCTTGAAACCTTTGTGGAATTGAAACTATTCTCAGTTGTTTAGCTCCACATCCTTATTTCACATGACCTTGAGGTATGTCATCGACATCCAGTCCCCGCCACTCCTATGTTATCAAATTCATCATCATAAAATTACTTTGAGATCTTATCTATTGTGAATTAACCTTTATCTCAATGATGATATCGATGACATGGCTGACCACTCAACTATCAAAAAATGGTTACCCCCTAACTTTGCACGAGGACAATCTAGGTCCCACCTCTCCATGGTACCTTAACACAATCTAAGACAAATTTCATGGAGCAGTACATGTCCATATGGAAATATCTGATTAGTCTATCTCACTTAAAGAAAATCATCGTCATCAAATAATTTTATAGAGATGTTTCATAACCTTTTCACTTTATCATCGACGATGATATCACTTGAGGTAGATCTTCGATGATATACTCTTATCGTGACACAATGACCTGGACTGACTAATCGTCAAATGAAAACATTATTGTTGGTTAAAAGTTGGTCCTTCATAAATTCACCACTGATTGTTGTTGGCCCTTGACCAAGTTTTGAGGAAACATTGGTCATGTTTGACCACTTTTGGGACTTCGACAGGCTGTTCGAAGATGGAGCACCCAGGTGGAGCTGAGATCATGGGACCTCACTTGTTTTGCGGGCTTGTGGACCCAGCAAAGGGTTTACTAGGGTTTATGTAATGGGTTATGGGATATCGGCCCATGGGTTTACCCATGATTAAGCCTTTTTGTAAATGTATAAATAAGTAGATAAGTGATGTAAGAAGCTTGGTTGGTTATGTGAAAAATATGTTGTAAGTGTTAATGGTGGCTTAGTGAAAGAGTTTGTAAGTTGCTTTGTGCAAACAAAGGCTTTGTGCCTTGACCTGATTTTGGGAAGGAGGATCTGGCACACAGCATGCGGATCTCCTATCCTCTATGGATTTGTCTCTGTGGCTTTGTGCATAGGAGCGAATGAATGTAATAATTTTGAAGACTAATAAAGAAGAAGAAGAAGTTGGTGTACGTAGCCCCACATTGGGGTGAACCACGTATATTATGTGTCTTGATGAGCTTTGTACGATGTGAATTATGTTGTTTATTTGCTTAGCGTTGTTTTTATAATGTATGATGAATGCATGTGATGTTGTTGCTTAGTGCTTAATGGTATTAAACATAAATGAATAATAGATCTGAGCCAATGTTACGTGCTAAGTGATTGAAAGTGCTTGATCTTTATTGTTACTATGTTGATCTGTAATAAAGGTTTAATCTGTGATGTGAATGAGACTCATGAACTAATGCATATTGTTGTTTAAGTGCTTTGCTAAGTGTTGTAATCACATATCTATGTCCCATATTGGTTGTAGACACTTGATTCCTACAACCCCCCTGCCTCTACCTTGGGTGAGACTTCATCTACTTCGCAGGTGTTGCCAAAAGGGTCAGTAGTTAGGGTTTTTTTAGTGCGTTGTTGAAGCATTGAATCCTGGGTCTTCCCCTGTGCCAATAAATGGTTCTGTTGTCGAGACCTAAAACTGTGATTGTTGGGAATTGAAGAAAAGAGAAATATTTGTGCATAGATCTACTACTATAGTGCACAGTATTCTAATTGACTTTTGAAGCTATGTGCTAAGAAAGAAACCTGATCTGAAGAAAAGAGGTAAGATATTAAAGCTTTGTGCTCTGGTAAGGGTAATATAAGTGGAATTTTTTGCTTCGAAAGCATGAATCTAGGTATGTTTGATATATTATGTCCTAGTTTGAATGGTAGGACCCAGTTAGAAGAAAGAATTGATCTGAATAGAGAAATATATGTTATTCCTATGCATAGAAAGAATTGTTGGACTAACAAGTGGATGCAGGAACCTAGAAATATTTTTTGCAGATTGCAAGTCCATCACTGTGATCCCAGTGCGCAGTACAGGAAAGGTTGGGGCTCATTTAAAAGAAAGAGAGGATTGACATTATGTTATAATTGCAGAATATCAGGACATCTTGCTAAGGAATGCCCTGGTACAGGTCCTATCTGTCTTTATTGTAAAGTTATTGGTCATGAGGTTGAGGATTGTCCAAGGATGATTGCTAAAGTAGAACAAATGAATATGAGTCAAGAGAATAAAATCGTGTTAGAGAAAGAATCATAGAAAGCTCATACTATGCTAGTACAATTAAAATAAGTAATGGATGATCACAGAGACATCAGTTTACCAGAGATCCTAAAAGAAAAATAGTGCATAGTTACAAGAATAGAAGACTTCAACATAGATTGTGTACTGGATGAAGAAACACATGTGAATATTATGCCAAAAAGCACTTGGGAAATTTTGGGAAGGCTTACTATGATACCTTCATTGGGAAGGATAGGCTTGTTTAAAGGAAAGATGATAACCCTATGCAGAAGAGTTGCTAATATACTTATGATTTATCATGAAACATCGACTGAAGAAGAATTTGAAGTCATTAAATTTGTTGAGAACAATGCCCCTTTTCCACTTTTATTAGGAAAGACTTGGATTGAAAAGGATCAGATCAAAAGGAAAGCAGAGGAGGAAGCTACAGAACAGAAAAAGAAAGAATTAAGGGACTTCATAACTAGAAAAATAGAGCGACTAATAGAATAACAAGAGGATAAGTCGAAGCAATAGAGGGAAAGAGAATTAGTTATCGAAGTTGAAAGAACGCGGGAAGGCTTGAAGAACCCATCCGCACAGGAAAGAAGTATAGCCACCCAGGAAATAGTAAGAGAAGGGACATTAACCTCAGAATATGTAAGAGCACATCAACAATATGAATTCCTTTCACCAGGAGAGAATAAGAATACAAATGGGAAGAGGATTCCATAAATTGTTAGAGAAGCTCAAATCATAGGAAAGAAGGCCATGAAGCTCAATAAAAAGAAAGCTAAGCTAGAAAAAATACAAGAAGCTACAGAGAACAAAAGGAAGACTTCACAGGAGGTAGATCTATAGAACTTGAACCACGCAGAATGGGACTTTCTCACGGTGAAGCTATATGATCGTTGGAGGCACCCTGAATGTTAGAATGATGCCCCAGAATGGATAGAAAATGTAGTTATGAGCGAATGGACCATTGAGACCACGCCATAACGAACAGATTTGCATTGATGGCTACATTCCTGCCCATTGGAGGAATATGTTATGACGCTTTCTTATTTAACTCGTCGGACGTTGCGCTGGGACCACTTTTTGCCACCCGTGATTATCCAAGCTACCCAAGAATCGATTGTATATCGTGTTGTGATTTGTATACCTCACCATCCATTAGATTACCTCGCTTATACATTCGCCTACCCGATCTATTTGTCTCATTTCCAGAAGTTGAGCCATCGGATCCATTGGCCACAAGGTTCTCCACCTTGTGGTATACAAATGACATGTCGAAGCAGTGGTAGTCGAACGTTGTGTTCCATGCTTACTACTAGCAACTGAAGCGTGCTATTGAGGAATTTCCATGCATGACCCTGAACACATTACACCAGTACAGACCACTAGCAAAATTTTGCATGATCAACACTTTATCTATATCACAACGCACAGGGATGAGAGAAAGGAGGAGTTACAGTCTTATTACAAGTTGACCGGCAAATACATGGAGGAGATCACCAAAGAATGGTCGGCGGAGTTCCTTGTACTAGTTGAAGATGCAGAGCCCTCCGACGTGGAAATCATAGGAATCCCCTTGGTCATTCGAGTCGATCATGTCAAGCAGAGCAGCATGAAGAAAAAGAATAAAAAGGTAGAAATCTAGCATATAGAAATTGATGAGGAGGACAATGCCTCTACAGAAGATGGCTCTAGCTCACTAGAAGGAGGAGGAGGAGAACAGGGCAATGGAAAAGGAAGAGGGGATGACATAGAAACGCGAGAAGAAGGATAAGCTACATTGTTGAAGGACCCCCCTACTGAGGCAGAAACATCAAATAAAAGGAAGGTTTCCCCACAGAAACCTTCAGCAAGAAAGAATATGTGTGCCAGTAAGCCCAAGATGAAGGCCACGCTCATAGAGGACAACATCGATCTAATCAGCACAACCATCAAGGATGCTTCAAAGGATATCTTGCAGTGATATGGAGCAAAGCAGGAGACGTTGTATGAAATAATCGAGAAGGAGTTGAAGGAGATACAACAAGCCATCCATTCAAGCCACGCAGTACGTACTACACCTTCTTCATTGAAGCTTGAAGAATTGGGGGATGAGCCCGTCCAACTACAAAGACTAGAAGATGCAACAGAGGCTCGGCTTCAGCGAGTCCAAGAAGAAAAGGAATAGGCTACAAAAGTCTTGAAGAAAGAAAAGGAGGATGTCTTAGAGAAACTACGAGTTGTGCAGTCCTGTGTAACTGCCTACAAGAAGGAGAAAGATGAAATTTGGGCAATGTCCAAGGAGGACAATGCAAATATACAGAAAGAAAAAGACCAGTTTCTCATAGAGCATACTGCGGTAAAAGAAGCGGTGACTAAATCACTTCGCTCTGTGTCGGGCTTGGCACAGGAAGAACAAGAGTTAGCCGAGATCCAAGTAGGGAAGATCACTAAGGCCATTCAGTAGCTTCAAGCATGGGTAACAGAGTTGGAGCTTCAAGCAGTATCTAACTCCGCAGGAAGTGCACGACCAAAGGGAGGAAGCCGCTAAGAGCACGCAAATGGAAGGATTAAGGTCATCGCCTTAGAATGTAAGCAGTTGAGTGATCGAAGTGTGAAAACCTATGAACGCCTCGTAGAAGATCTGGAGTTGAGGAAACTGGAAGCACAACTCCAGGAGGCACAGCAGCAAGAATCCACTGTGCAGGCACAGATGAAACTACTCACTGCAATTGAGAGAATGAAGATATCACAGGAGCAGCATGCAATCCAGTAGCAGGAATCCACTGTGCAGGTGCAAATGAAACTACTCATTGCAATTGAGAGAATGAAGATATCACAGGAGTAGCACTCAATCCAACAGAAGATTACTACCATCCAGAGCAGAGTCATGGAATTTACACAAAGACTACAACCAGTGCAGGATAAATCCTGCACAATTTTTGAAGAGATTGAAGGAAAAGGTTCACATCTAGACCAAGTGGTTACAACAGTGGAACAGTGCCTGGAAGGGCTTATTACAGAGAAATTGATTCAGGAGTTCATTGAGTAGGAGGCTCTGGTGAAGTATCAAGTCGCGACAGCTCGAGCTAAGCTCAACACCTTTGAAGGAGCATTGCCCAAATCTAAGTGAATTGGGACAAGTCACATGTGAGTGTTGGGGTCTTGTTGGCCCTTGACCAAGTTTTGGGAAACATTGGTCGTGTTTGACCACTTTTGGGACTTTGACAGGATGGTCGAAGATGGAGCACCCAGGCAGAGTTGAGATCGTGGGATATCACTTGTTTTGCAAGCTTGTGGACCCATCGAAGGGTTTACTAGGGTTTATGTAATGGGTTATGGGATGTCGGCCCATGGTTTTACCCATGATTAGGAATTTTTGTAAATGTATAAATAAGTAGCTAAGCGATGTAATAATCTTGGTTGGCTATGTGCACAATATGTTGTAAGTGTTAATGTTGGCTTAGTGCAGAGGATGTAAGTTGCTTTGTGCAAACAGAGGCTCTGTGCCTTGACCTGATTTTGGGGAGGATCTGACGCGCAGCACGCAGATCTCATGTCCTTTGCGGATTTGGCTCTGTGGCTTTGTGCAAAGGAGCAACTGAATCTAAAAATATTGAAGACTAATAAATAAGAAGAAGAAGTTGGTGGACGTAGCCCCACATTGGGGTGAACCACGTACATCATGTGTCTTGATGAGCTTTGTGTGATGTGAATTATGTTGTTTATCTACTTAGTGTTGTTGTTATAATGTATGATGAATGAATCTGATGTTGTTGTTTAGTGCTTAATGGTATTAAACATAAATGAATGGTAGATCTGAGCTAATGTTATGTGCTAAGTGATTGAAAGTTCTTGATCTTTATTGTTACTGCATTGATCTATAATAAAGGTTTAATCTGCGATGTGAATGAGACTCATGAACTAATGCATATTATTTTCTAAGTGCTCTGTTAAGTGTTGTAATCACATATATGTGTCCCATCTTGGTTGTAGACACCTGAGTCTAGCAACCCCCCTGCCTCTACCTCGGGTGAGACTTCATATGCTTCGCAAGTGTTGCCGAAAGGGTTGGTAGTTAGGGTTTTTTTGGTGCGCTTTTGAAGCTTTGAACCCTGGGTCTACCCCTGTGCCAAAAATTGCACAAATGTAACAAAACAAATCTTAAGGAATAGGATTTCCCCTTACATGTTGACACGTCTGTCGAGTACAAGAATTAATAAAGGGATTTTCATCATCGACTAATATCCTTGTAATCTCTACTCGCTAGATGAACTATTTTATGATATTCAACGATGAAAAGGTCAAAGAAATATTTCCCCAGTTGATTCTTCCCCGATAACGTCCCAATGGAAAAAATTTCCCTCCTTAATCTATTTCTTCCACTACATGCTAGCGGTAATACATAATGGTTCACCTCTATAACAAATTTAATGAAAATGCTATGCCTCTAACCCAGTCATAGATGTAACGCAACTAGTATTAATTACACCAGGTTTGGAGGAAATTAACAATATAACAACCTTGTTAATACACAATCAACACAAATCTAGTTGTGAAATTGCAAAGAACATACACGTCATTGTTGTAAAGAAACATGGGAAGTTTTGTTGTGAGTTATTCTTCTCAGACTAACAGGTATGTATTGAGAAAGTTTGAAATTTACTCTTAACTTCAACAACACCAATGATGAAGTAACTTTATTTTGAATGGTGATTTATGTAGGTGGAAAAATTTCCAATATGTAGACTCAGAGAGAATAGAACCAAGTCGTCGTCGATCCTACCATCATTCCAGGAACAAAGTCTTTCAAAATTATAGATACAAATAGCCATGATGGCAGAGAGCATTATGCAACATATCATGATATATATGAAATTCTCCAAAATGATAAGTATCTAATCGATGACGAGGACATCGATGAGTACATGAATATGAAACAAAGATATATATATATATATA
>JZKD02S1691424.1:625284-666184 GCA_000966675.3 Picea glauca
AAGCCTATTCCCTTACAACGATGTTGTGAGATGGTGTTTTTCTCACACAAAGAAAGAAACATGAATGATATTAAATTATTCTAGTGTGCCTATTGCATCTCTTAGAGCATAAGACCTTAGGATTCGAAACAAAACCCATGAACCTGTCGTTGCACTGGATGAATCTTTATTGGACAAATTTGGAGTAGACAATGAAGACTTTGAAACTTTGATGGAAGATCGGTTCATATATGAAGAATGGCCATTAAAGAAGGGAGAAATATATATTCATTCCCACTACTTAAAATATTCCTACAAAATATTGAATGCGATGATATGCAAACTCTACAGTGAAGAGACCAACACCCATTTTAGAATCAAATGGTTCTTGATGGCCTATACAATAATCAAAACTAGGAAAGCATTCAATTGGGACAACATCCTATTGTTCAACATCTAAAATTGAGTTCAGTAAGTTAAAGGTATGAAAAACCCCAGTTTTTATATGACAACTTATCGCATAGATGCAATATGTATAGCACATGTGTTTCCTTCTTTCAATTGGGCTTGGAATTCAAGAAAATCCCCAATTCATGAATATTTCTCTCTGTTATGTGAAGTGACCTTCAAGAACCATTTTTATGATATCTGTGATTATTTCTTGGCTCTGTTATACAAAGATATATTTGGGGTTCACCCTCACCGAATATATCCTGGAGCCATTAAAGATTTAAAGGAGATAGGATATTGGTACATAACAAAATACTACACATATGTCAAAATTTATGGAGCCATGGTACCACCTCATTTGTTTCCCAAGTATGTGCCTAATAAATTTTTGTCCAAGGAAGTAGCATATCAGACAGTCAACAAAGGGGCCAAAACATACCTATCAGAGAAAAATATGAGGCACTCAATGATTTTTGCTATTCACTTAGGACAATACTCTCTACTAAAATACAGGATGAAAAGGAAGCAGAGTCCCTAGAAGAAATATGTTTGTGCACTAGAAATAATAAAGGACATGACCCCTAGAATGTGGTATATGATCACCTCAAGGGTATCAAGTTAACACTACAAGTACCCCATGTGGCCAAGTATGTAAAGGATTTTTTCTGAGGAGCTTCACATTTTGAAGAAGTATTAAACAAGCTCCCCAATGACTTAACCAAGAAACAAATCAACAAGTAAGAATATGCAAAAACAAAATTGAGAAACAAATAGTTTAAAGCATTGCTTCAGGAAGACAAAAAGAAGCATGAGGATGGAGAACTAACAAAGAATCAGAAAGATGTTGAATTGGCTAGGAAGGCAGATGAAGTTGAAGAAAGACACCAACAAAAGAAGAAGGTGAAAGCTAAAAGAAAATAGTTAGAAATAAACAAATACAAATATCAAACTTTAGAGAAGAATGGATATGGATCAGGTGATTCAAGATCGAAGGATAAAACTCGAACAGATACAACAATTGAGATGAAAAATAAAATAGATGAAGGACCAACCCTTCAAGATACTCAAAATAAGGAAGAAAATGGGAAATTTGTTGAACCACATGAGGGAAGACCTGATAAAATCAACACGAATGTAGTAACAAACCCTGATACTATCTTGGTTACAATTCCCCTAGAGGAATGAACACCATTGACAGCCATTCCAGGAAGTTTTTTTCTCACATCACCTAGGTTGGGAGTTGAATGTGCAGTTGTAGTAGTTGGAGAATATTACTATAGTCATAAGACTAAATCCATCGAGAAAAGAGTTTCCAAAAGGAAAAGAGGAGGAGTAAGCCAATATACAACTAAGAGAAACATTAAATGTAAGGAAAACTGATACCCAAAGGAGAACGTTATTCAAACAACATTGATCCTTAATGCTTTTGTTGGTGAAAACTCTATGTCAGATTATGAAATGGCCAAAACATTAGATATATCCAAATCAAGAATAAAATAACTGGAAGATGCCATAGACATAGTTAAAAACACCATATCCAATGAATTCAGGAAGGAGGCCATGGAAGTTGATCATGTTCACGGAGAAGAAACATAATGACAACTCCATATCCAAGAAAAGGAACTAATTACAAAGTTTGAGAAAAGGGTCAGGCTAAACCAAAAGACACATCAAAATGAGATGGAGAAACTAAAGTTCTCACATGCTCAAGAAGTAACGAGGCTCAAAGGAGAGAATCTAGAGATCAACAAATACAATGAAATAATTGAAAAGCAAGTTCGGAGATTGAAACATGATAATCAACTCCTAGAAAGGACTGTATAATAAAACCAAAAGAAAATTGTATTCCCATAAGTAATCAGAGAAGAATCCATCAAGGCCAATGAAGAACTGAGGGATATGCAAATTAAAAAAAAAATCCTTTTATTACACAACATTCAAAATAATTGGTCTAACCACTTAAAGATACATCAACAAATACATGCCATGAAAGAGAAATACCAGAAAGTTCATAATGCTTATAATCACATCATTCAATGGCAAGGAATTTGTAATAATCCTCCAATCACGTTGCCAGTATACGCTTCCAAACAAAAGATCGAAGATCATATATTACTCAACAATGAAAAATTTATTCTCGATAACATGGAGGATACTCAAACAAAGGTAGAACAGGCCTGCAGAAAGTTATGGAGAGCAGCAGAGGATTTACTAGTACAGTTCATGATGGAAAATAGGGAAAATTTAGAAAAGGAAGGATCGACTCACACAAT
Organism: Picea glauca; assembly: GCA_000966675.3. Classification (NCBI taxonomy): domain Eukaryota; kingdom Viridiplantae; phylum Streptophyta; class Pinopsida; order Pinales; family Pinaceae; genus Picea; species Picea glauca. Next base: position 627,987 of record JZKD02S1691424.1, read on the forward strand.
GATAGAATATGTCAAAACCAAAAGACATATGAGCATGAAATCCATTAAATAAATGAAATAAATTGACCAAGAGGTACACGAGAAAATAATAGTAAATACAAATCAATCAATCCCATTAATAAAGTGTTTCATACAACAAACAAAGTAAGTCATGAAAGTAGAAGTGGTAACTTTGTTATTCCATGTTGAAGTTGAAATAGAATACATGCAAGTAATCATAATGGATAACATACTAGAATGTTTTGAGTTATGGAAGGACTTCAAGGATCAAATGCAAGCACCATAGCTAAATTGATGTTTGAAACTCCCCCCTATTTTTGAATCATTTTTGTAATCTTTGTAAGACCCAATCAGGAAAAGGAACTAAAACATCGTAACTGTCCTCTGACGGATTCATAGTTAATGAATGTGAAAATACCAATATCATGGTAATAAAAAACATGAAAGTGAAAGAGGGGGGACTCTTGCGCTTTGTATTGTAGACTGTACTATTAATACTAATTAATGAAGAGTGAGAGGCATTTCTGAAACTGTGATTGTGGTGAATGTATTTCAGACTATTCTTAATGTAATCTAATTTGAGTATCTCATGTTCGAGTGTATGAATTTTTTTCTGCAATGTTCTTGTATGCACAAATTGTCATAGTTTCCTTTATTGAATGCAGTTATAATGTTGTTGCAAACAATAAAAACTATTTTCTATTGTTTTCTCAATAATATTATTGTGCTTACATTCCATTTGAATTTATGAACTATTTATAATTCAAAAGGCTATTTTTCTTAACTTTATTCAATCTCCTTTAGTTAGCTCCTAATCAAGATAGGATTAGTATAGTTTAGGATTGCATCTTATAATAGCTATAGGTAGTGTCATTGTAGATTATTTCAGATTTTAATTCATCTAAGAACCTTTGGTTCTTAGATTCATATTTAGATAGTAGAATTAGTTTGGAAAGAAGGCCAATATGTTGGTCGGAAATGCCATCCCAAACGAGAGTGAGTCTAATTAGGACTTGTTATCAGGCATTCTCCCTTACCTAATTGAACGAGCCTTTTTGAACTGTCAATAGAAAGTTGGCATGAACACATCAAACGGTGTTCTCAAGTTCATTAGGACCAACTCGATGAGTTTTCCATCCTTCTTATGATTGTTCTTTCCACATTCACCCAATTTCAGCTAGAGTTCTTTGACATGTGCCAAATAGTCCTCCATTCTTTCAAAGGAATGAGGATCGAGAGAGATCAAATATTTCTCCAATTGCATGACGTGGTTTTCATCAACTCGATCAAAAAACAAATTTAGCTTCTTCTAGATTTGACAAGGGCAATTGATTAAACTGAGGTGAAATCAAATATCCCATGAGATGTGGGTCGTGATGACCCCTATAGCCTCATCCTTCTTTCCATTAACAATGAACTTTTCTTGATCATATATTGGATCTAGAATCACAACCTTCGTACACTACCATAGTCATTTTCTCTTCAATAAAGTTTCCATATGCGGTGCCCATACTGCATAATTTTATCCATTTATAACAACATGATCAATCTTCGAAGCCATCTTTGATATCTAGACAGAAATTGGTCTGTTTCAATAATTTCCAATCAACAAACCACCAACCCAGAGTCAATCACACAATAGATATGACTCAATGGGTTTCGCAGATAGCAGGTTGAGGTTTTAAACCATTGGTTCTAATACCATGTTAGGGAATAGGGTGGAACACATCATGAAACAGAGAACACAATACTGCAAATAATTGAGGAGGAACCAAATTTCAAAGATAAAGGTGGTGTCTAAAGACACTGTTACAACACTTAAGTAGGGAGCATTGTGATCAAAACATCACAGTGCATGTTGCACATATTGATATGCATGATATAGTGCACAATCTTTGTAATTATAATGAACCAAAGGGTATTCTATTTATAGTCTCAATAACTAGCCAAATTCCATAGAATCTAAAAGATCTTGTCCACATATAACCATCAAATATTAGATTTGACTCCACCAAATCTGCATTATCGAGTCGGCTCAACAAGGATGCTCGACCCGACCACCTACACATTCAACTCATAGTCAATTGTTGGGTTGGTAGATCCACCTCCCGATCATCTTGGATTGTTGGTAGAATTTCCAACCAACAAGAACATCTACTACTCGACTAATTGGTGTAGTGTGTTGGTCGATTGCTCAATTGATTGTATCCATATGTAGGTCGACCTCTTGATCGACTGAACCCATAAAATGTTTGATGAACCATCAATGCTTGATGTTCCAACACATAATTTATAGAAAAAATTTAAATTTATATGTTAAATTTAATGTTAACACTTTAGTTTGAAAATTAATTGAAAATTTTTCACCAAATTTAAATTTATATGGAAAATTTCTTGATCCTTTGGGGTTTTAGAGCTATCTAGCACTTTAAGAGGATCACCATTTTTTTCGAATGAACCAAAAGTATTATAGGTACCAAATCTTAACTAGGTGTAGGATGAAAGCATGGTTGATGGCATTAGGAAGGTGTTGTCCATATCATTTCCAAGAGTGTAGGATCAGATGTCAAAGAGGGAGTACATTTCTAGTGGCTCAAGGTTGGGTTTCCATTATTGTCATCAATAGAAGGAAATGAAAGACTATTCTAGAACTATGAGGAATTTAAGGCATAAATATTTGGGATAGCATCACTCATTAATCAAGTATTTGTTCTAGGGAAGGGGTTCAAAGCCTCTAGAGGTGAGGAAGTAAATAGGAAGAAGAAAAAACTATCTAATCTAAGTTATCTGAATAGTAAAAGGAGGAAGTACATTACATCACATTAGGATAAGCTAAGTTTGGTATTGGTGAGGAAATTGTCTTGGAGGATATTATACTACTTATGGAAATATCCCTAATTGGGTTTTTTATGGGGAAGCAACTTGCGGTAGGTTGTTTTCTTCTATGGATGTTAAATGCCTAGTAAGGTTTTTTATAGTAACTACCAAAGTTCCAAATTCTCAATCAATGATGGATTTCCCTCGAGTTTTATTTGGAAATAAAAGTAGAAATAATTATAGCATAGGCGTGGTCTTTAAGACCTTCTTTACTTGATTTAAAGAAATGGATATTGGAGTTTGATGTTAGGAAGGAAACAATATTGATTCAACCAGTTTGGGTGAAGTTGCTCGTATTGCTAGTGGAGTTAAATAAAAAATATGTTTTGAAGGATTTTGGAGATAAGGTTAGTAATTTCATATATCTAGATGCCAAATTTCATTGAAAAATATATAGGAAGGTAATTATAATTATGGTGGAAATTGATCTCTAGGAAGGTTTTCCTAAGGAAATGGAGATAATTCGGGGAAGTGGAAATTACTCAAATATTGGATTATTGGAATATGTTTAGATGTTTAAAGTGCCATGCTACCCATTATGTATGGAAATACTATCCTAGTATAGTAACAAAACGTTGTTAGAAAAAGAGGATTGTGGAGCAATAAAATAAAACAAATGCGGAAATAAAAAACGGAAGATACATAATGCAATAGAGACACAAATAAGCATGGTTCACCCAGTGTGGGCTACATCCACCAGAGAAATTTCCAGGTCATTCCTTTATTATTATCCATCAAATGAAGGGATACAACCTATAGCACACCAGATGTAACTTCCTCATCTTTCTCTCACAATCTCCTCTCTCATAATACAATATCCACCATAATTCATATCCGCAATACATTTCCCTCATAAAAGAGGGTTTCCTTATAGGGAAAAAAAAACCCTAACACAACTTCTATCGTCAGATATGGAACCTTATAATGAACGGTTCATATTTACAATGAAATTACAATATACATTTACAAGGCAATTTTTCCTTTGGGGGTTCGCTTGCCCCCAGACCCCGCAAGGGGGGTGACCCCCCCCCCCTGCACTCCCCCACGTGGATGAGTGTACATTATTTTGGGGTATAAACACAGCTAAAAACAAATACCTTTGAATCAGGAAGATAATCAGGCTCCACAACCAACAATCTCCCACTTGGAGACTAATCTCAACAACTCCACCATTGTTGTATCTGTTGGACTATGAACCTTATCGGACCAGGAAATTTTATCATCTTCATATTCATGCTTAAAGACCAACTGAAACTAATCAAGAACTCAGTTTCTCCCTGGTTACTCCCTTTGTTAACATGTTTGTAGATTCTGGCTAGTGTGTATATTTTCCAACTTCAAATTTCCATCCTCCAAGATGGATCGTATGAAGTGGTACCTCAGTTTTATATGCTTAGTCTTCGAATGGAAGGCTAAGTTCTTTGCAAAATGGATGGCACTCTCATTGTCACAGTACAAATTGTTATTCTCCTACTTCTTTCTCAATTCCTCCATAAACCTCTGTAACCAAATCATTTATTTACTAGCCTCTGTAGCAGCAACATACTCTTCTTCTGTTGTTGAAAGTGAAACAACCTTTTGTAGTTTCGAAATCCAACTTATTATTGTTCCACCTATAGTAAAAACATACCATGTGGTGCTCCTCCTGTTATCTTTATCACCTGCCATATCTGAATCAACAGATCCCTGCAAAAAAGTGTCTAAACCTCCAAAACATAATGCATGAGTAGCAGTACCTCTCAAATACCTGAGAATCCACTTTACTGCCTCCCAATGTTCTTTACCTAGATTGTTCATATACCTTCTCACAACTCCCACTGCATGTGCAATATCTGGTCTTATGAAAGCCATCGCATACATCAAGCTACCAACTGCTGATGAATAAGGGACCCCGGACATGTATTATATCTCCTCTTGTGTATTGGGACACATTTCTTTAGTTAATTTGAAATGGTTGGACAAAGGTGTACTAACTGGTTTTTCATTATGCATTCTAAACCTCTCCAACACCTTCTCTATGTACTCACCCTGAGATAATGTCAATTTGTGATTTTTCTTATCTCTTGTTATTCTCATACCAAGGATGTTCTTTGTAGAACCCAAATCCTTCATCGCAAATGAATTAGCTAATTTCTTCTTGAGAACATTTATATTCTGCATATTAGACCCTGCAACAAGCATGTCATCTACATTCAATAGCAATATAATATAGCTTCCATTTTCTAGCTTTTTAAAATAAGCATAGTGATCAGAATGACATCTACTATAACCTTGTTCTGTCATAAACATGTCAAACTTGAAATACCACTACCTTGGAGCTTGCTTTAGGCCATACAAACTCTTCTTCAACCTGCATACCAAATTATCCTTCCCTTTTACCTCATACCCCTATGGTTGTTGCATATAAATCTCTTCCTCCAAATCCCCATGGAGAAACATTGTTTTTACATCTAACTGTTCAAGATGCAAATCTTCTACTACCACAAGACTTAAAATAGTCCTAATTGAAGTCATTCTAACAACAGGAGAAAATATTTTATCAAAATCTATACCTTTCTTTTGTTCAAACCCCTTTACAACAAGTCTATCATTGTACCATTTTTTTCCTCTATCTTCTTCCTTCAACTTGTAAACCCATTTATTCTACAATGTTATTTTTCCTGTAGGCAACTAAACCAAGTCCCAAGTATGGTTATTTACCAAGGAATCCATTTTCTCTTTCATGTCTTGCTCCCACTTCTTTTTGGTGTCTACCTACATTGCCTCTTCATAACGTTCTGGTTCACCGAAATTAGTCAACAATAAATAATACAATGAAGGAGAGTATCGTTCAGGGGATCTACTTAAGCTGGTAGATCTTATAACAACACTTGTAGGAGTTTGAGGTACATGTTTCTCTTGTTGTAGTACATTTTGATTTTTTGGCTCCTTTGGAAAAAACAAATTAGTGATCTCATCAAGCATTGTGTATTTTGGTTTTTCTTTTTCCTGTTTCTTTCCCTGCAACTGATCTGTGTACATGACCTTCTCATTAAATATGACATCTCTACTCCTAATGATTTTGTTATTTTCATAAACCCATAAAAAATAACCAAAATCGTTGACGACATATCAAATAAAGGTACACTTCTTGGATTTTGCCTCAAGCTTTGTTTTATTTTCTTTATCAATGTGGGCAAATGCTTCACAACCGAAAGTCTTTAAAAAATAATAGTTTACCTTTTTACCTGTCCATGCCTCCTCTGGAATTATACCATCCAAAGAGCTTGACGGTCCCCCATTTATTAAGTAAACAGCAGTATCTACAGCATCTGTCCATAATTGTAAGGGCAAACGAACATGCAATCTCATACTCCTTGCACACTCCATGATCGTCTTGTTCATCCTTTCTAACACACCATTTTCTTGTAGTGTTCTTGAAACTATATTCTCTCTACAAATCCCATGGTATGAACAATAATAATCAAACTCATTTGTGCAATATTCACCTCCATTATCTTATCTAAGACACTTCAACCTTTTTCCTGTCTCATTCTCAACCAAAGCTTTCCATTTCTTAAAGGTATCAAAAACATCATATTTTTTTTGAATGCAATAAACCCAAGTCTTTCTAGTTGCATCATCAATAAAAGTAACATAATAATGAGAGCCACCAAGAGAAGATACTTGAGTTGGTCCCCATACATCTGTATGCACAAGCTCTAACCTTTCACTCTTCTTTTTCTTTTCCGACTCTGAGAAATCTGACTCTCTTTTGTTTTCCATAAACACAATACTCACAGAATTCCAAAATAATTTGTTTAAGATTTGGAAACAAAATTCTTTTGTGAAGTATCTACATCCCCTTCTCACTCATGTGTCCAATCCTATGATTCCACGGTGTTGTATACACTCCTGTAGAAGCTAAAGAGATAGAAGAGTCAGTATTACCAGTACATAAATACAGTGTACCTACCTTCTCTCCTTTTTCTATCACCAATGATCCTTTGGTGACCTTCCACACCTTATCTGTAAATATGGATATACAACCTTCACTTTCCAACTGCCTTGTTGAAATTAGACTTTTCCTTAGATATGGAACATGTCTTACCTCTTTAAACAACCATTGGTTTCCATTGCTTTTCTTTATTTTTACCTTTCCCATTCCAATAATTTTGCATGGTGCATCATCACCCAAATGAACCTGTCCAAAATCACCTTGAACATAATATAGAAAATGTTTCATATGGGGTGTGGCATGAAATGAAGCCCCTGAATCTACCACCCAAGACTCACAAATATTATCTACAGAAAGAATCAAAGCATCTTGTAACACATCACCTGTTACGTTTGCTTCCTGATTTTTCTCTTGTTGTCCATCTCTTTGTTTCTTTGGAGCTCTGCAATATTTCTTCAGACGTCCTTTTTTCCCACAATTCCAACACTCTATCTTTCCAAGTGTGGATTTGGATCTACCCTTCCAATAATTATCGCGGTTCCTTGAGCCCTTTCCTTTATCCTTTTGTCTTCCCCTATTCTCCATGTTCAATGCATTACTTGATGTATCACCTGTGCTTTTCCATCGCATTTTCTCATTAAGGATAACACCAACAACATCATCAAATTTTAAAGTATTTGAACCAGAGATGGAGTTACTTACAGCCATGACCAAGCCGTTCCATCTTTCTGGCAATGAACACAAGATTAGAATAGCCCTGACCTCATCATCAAATTCCACTTTTACAGAACTTAGTTGATTAGTAATCGTATTAAATTCATTTAAATGATTTGCAACAAACCCACCTTCTGACATATTCATATTAAATAATCTCTTCATTAGAAATACCTTATTGGACATCGAGGATTTTTCATACAGTTTAGCCAACACATCCATTAGATCCTTCGTAGTCTTTTCTTTCGAAATATTGAAAGCCACCAACGCTGCCAGGCTTAGGCGTATCGTTCCTAGAGCCTTTCTGTCAACAATTTCCCATTCTTCATCCTTCATAGCCATCGTCTTCTTTGCTATTCCACCCAATGGAAGGAATAGAGCCTTCTGATATAAATAATATTCCATCTACATCTTCCATAACTGGTAGTTTTGGTCGTTAAATTTCTCGACCCTAAAATTTCCATGTTCCGCCATTGCTCCCACTCGAACCAAGAACCCTCTTTTCTTGTGAGTTACCTTTCTCTTTGATACCAGTTGTTAGAAAAAAAGGATCATGGAGAAATAAAATAAAACAAATGTAGAAATAAAACACAGAATATACATAATGCAATAGAGACAAAAATATACGTGGTTCACCCAGTGTGGGCTACGTCCACCAGAGAAATTGCCAGGTCCTTCCTTTATTATTATCCATCAAATGAAGGGATACAACCTACAACACACCCACTATAACTTCCTCTTCTTCCTCTCACAGTCTCCTCTCTCACAATACAATATTCACCATAATGCATCGCTGCAATACATTTCCCTCATAAAAGAGGGTTTCCTTCTAGGGAAAAACAAAACCCTAACATAACTTCTACAATCAGATCTGCGACCTTATAATGAACGGTCCAAATTTACAATGAAATTACAATATACATTTACAAGGCAATTTTTCCTTCGGGGGCCCATTTGCCCCCGGACCCTACATGGAGGGTAACCCCCCCCCCCTGCCCTCCCCCACGTGGATGAGTGTGCATTCTTCTGGGGTGTAAAGTCTTCATGGGTTATAAACACGGTTGAAAACAAAGACCTCTGAATCAGGAAGATAATCAGACTCCACAACCAAGACAAAATGGCTTTGGAATGAAAAAGTAAGTCTCCATTGGGAGTCTCCCCAGATGGGGCATTAATTGACAGGACGTCAAGCACATGAGTGGAAGACGTGGTCATTGGACCACCACCTAACATAATTTGGACTCATTGGTGATAGATGGAATGAGGTGTAGAGATCTCGGGGAAGTAGAAGGTCTTGGAAGGAGGGGGAGAAATTCATCCCCGTACCCATGATCTTTGATATGAAATGAAGAAATTAGCTACAGGTGTGGTGGTACAGGGTAGTGCCTCCAATTTTCATGATCTATAGCAAGAAGGTAAAGGAGGAAAGAGTTGAGGATCACCAAATAATCATGGGAAATGAAGGTAGAGTTCAAGTAATCATGGTCGGAGAAGGGATGGGAAAACTCCAAGATGAATATTATGGGGACAAAATGTAGCTTGATTGGGATAAGTGAGAGACCCATAATAGGCACATTGAATTTAACTTGTTTTCAATAGCGACAATCATTCTCTAGAATCCTCAGGTCGTGCCTTATTTGTTTGGATTTCAGTTCATGTAACACCCTTAGGCCGAACCCCAACTATAAATGTACATATGTATATAATCTGGTGAGATGTTTGTATCAAGTCTTGGACTTAGTTTTTTGTGCACATTCCATAGTATAGCATGCACCTATTTAAGTGCACAAGGATGGCACACTAAAAGAAGAGTGTGCACATTCCAGAATTCCATGTACATCGGCTTAAGTGAAAGATATTGAGGCTAGAGATCATTTGTATATAGGTTTGTTTTTTTTAGGCTGGTGAGCCTAGATGCAAAAAGGAAAATACAGCTGTATTGTAAAAGTAAATGTAATAACACGCAAATATTAATGAAAACACATCATTGTGGAAGACCAACCATGTAAAAGAGTATGGGGGTTAAACTCCACTAGTTAGGGAAAGGGGGAATAAGAAGTTAAGGATAAGGGGATATGTTAAGGGGGATTAAACCCAAAGGAATATTATATTAATACCCCTTAAAGTATAAAGTGCAGATATTTATTTGAGCCTAAGTTATAAGGATGGGGACAAGTGGGCCCAAAGTAGTTCTCAACAAGACAAGTGTCAAGTTGATAACATGCATACATGTAGTTTGGACTTAATTCATTTTCCTATCATTCTATCATCATTTTCACTCACTCACTCAATTGTCACCCATACCCTACTGTGAATATACTTGTACTTGCACATGTACCCTATTTATCTTGGGATATGGAGTGAAGAAGCGGGTTGTCAAGCCCATAGGGTATTAAAGAGGTGGTTTTTCAGGCCCATGATCATTCTCTCCAAGTGAGATAATTGTTGGGAATTGATTCCTGGAGGTGCAAAACTGTAGCTACGGGGCTCTGAGACTTCTTTTCCATCTTGTTGTTGAAGCTTCAAAAAGGAAGTGGGGCGGTCGAGGGACTATTGAGCAGAAAAGGGACACACTTCCTAGGGTGGGAAAGGCATGTGGGGAATGAGGTAATGTAGGTTGTTAGTTTGAGTTAGCACCTGTGACTGAGTTTTATGTTGTCTGAGATACTCTATCTTGGTTAGGAATCCTTTACCCAGGTGGAGTTTATCCCCATCTTGGGGGTGACCCACTACTGAGAGTTATGAGTGGTGCAGTCTAAGGTTGGGAGGAACGTGGAAGGTCTGCACACAGTTAGTGTTCATTTAAATCAAAGATAAGTGTCAATTGTGTGATAATTTATATGTTGCGTTAATATTTATGCATTTTTTTATGGCTTTTTCCCATGCATGTTGTATGCGTATTTTTGTTACTATTTTGTATGAATATGTGCATTTGTGGAGTATTTTTTTTATGATTTAAATTATTATCAGAGTTTGGAATTTTAAGTGGCATAGCCCAGTTGGTGGTTGGGGATGATACAATGTGGTATCAGAGCCCAGTTTTCAACATTGAACCTGGATGGGCTGAGTTAGCAGAATGTTGAAGTGGAAATTCATGGAGAATTGGTTTTTGGAGTATGTTTGCAGCTTGTTTGATTAAATTATTACAGAAAATTGAGAGAAATCTCATGGATAATGTGAAAAAATAGAGCTCGGAAATTAAAAATATGTGATTTCAATATATAATGGGAAATTATGGGCTTGTAGATGAATGAATTTTTGAGTTTATAGAGCGGCCATGGAGCACATGACAAATTGGGTGAAATCAGGAAAAATACCTAATTTATGTAACAAACTTATGGAAAAATCAGTTAAGCGCGGAAAAATAATCACGCGCAAATGTGCACACTAAAATTTCGCGTTGCGTGGTGCAAATATGGTGATGCACGGAAAATAATGGTGTGTGGGTGTGCGTACTAAAATTGGGCGTTGTGTGGTGCAGAGTTGTTGATGCGCGAAAAATAATGGTGTGCGGGTGTGTGCACTAAAATTTGGCATTGTGCAGTGTAGAGTTGGTGATGCACAGAAAATAATGGTGCACGAGTGTGCAAACTAAAATTTGGCATTGCGCGGTGTAAAATGGGTGGCATGTTCATAATGGGGTGTGCGGATAAGTGCACTAAAATTTAGCATCGCAAGGTGTTGAGCTTGTGGCACACACATAATGTTGGTGCACAAGGTGTGCGCATTGAGTACTAGCAAAGCACAATGAAAATTTTTGGGTGCAGGTGCAATGTCAGTATGCAGTGCATGCACGGTATGGAAATAGAATTGTGGGTGCGCATGTAATGTTAGTGTGTAGTTTGCGCACATTAAATATTCATGTCGCGTGAAAGTAAAATCAGTGGTGCGCAAGGAGTATTGGTGTGCGGTGTGAGCACATTGAACTTTGGCCTTATGTGGTGTGGAGCTTGCAATGTGTGCAAAATATGGGTGTGTGACACAAAAGTTGTGCGCACTAGATATTGGCAAGCGACACTGAATTTGTGCGTAGTAAATATTCGAGTGCAGCACAAAAGTTGTGTGTAGTAGATATTTTTTCCCGACATTAAAGCTATGAGCACTAGATATTGGCATGTAATAGAAAAGTAGTGAAAATTGTAGATAGGTGCGCGGTGCATGCCCTACATTTTGGCATTACAAGTGTAGAACTGGTGCGCACGAAAATGATTTGGCGGTCTACAACAATGGAAAACCAGTGATTTTTCGTGACATTTTTGTATTCTTTGAAGGTCATATTTTTGTGGGGCATTTTTGAGGCCCTAAATAGTGTTTTTAGCTACTCAAAAATAGATTGGTGATAGCTTTCTAATGGTGTACCTCATTCGTCAAATGGAGTTAGGATGAGTGATTTACAACCTGAAAAATGGAGAGTAAATTTTAAGTCCCAATTAACTTCTAAAGGCCATAACTTCCTATTCCAGAATCAGATTGAGGCACGTGAGTAGTCTATGGAAAAATATTGAACCATAGAACACAGTCATGGAGCTAAATTAAAATTTTGGCCATGTTAAAAAAATTTAAGAGCACATAGAAGGTACCTGTAGCATTCAAGGCCAAAAAAATACTAATTGGACTGAAACTTCAGTAGGTTGTATATAGCATCCTAGAACCCAGAAAGAGGTGAAACTTGGAAAAATTATACAAATTATTATCATGAAGGAACCCAGTTCGGATCCTACCAAAACTCTATAAGACAAGGTGTAAAGAAGCATAAATGTAGTTCATATTTTCACATGGTTAAGATGTGAACAAAAGGGATTAATGGGTAATATTCAAATGGCCATAAATTTCTGCTCAAAACTCATAATTGAGAAAGGAAGGAGTCATTGGAAATGTATTGGATAGAGTAATCCATATATCCACCCAAAAAATTAATTTGAGCAGTTAATTTCACAAGAAATTAGAAGAAAGAATTTTGGTGCATTATTGGAACATAATTGTACATAATTTCATAAATTTATTATATTATTTATCCTAACAAATTTGGTTGGTTTCACATTTTGCAGAGTTAAAAAAAATTAGATTAGAACGCGATCAACACAAAGTTCAGAATCATGGAATATGCACAAGGGGCTTACATCCATGAAGATGAGATCAGAGGGATGTATGTCAATATGGGTAATGAAGGTACAAATTCAAATGGACCTGGATAAGGTAAGGAAGAAAGCGCAAACTTGGTAGAGACCATAAAAATTTTGCAAAAGGATGTCCAGATTTATAAAGATGATAATGAGAGGCTTATGAAATCCAAGGAGAAACAAGAGGGATTCAACATCAATTTAATGCATATATTAGACAAAATAAAGAAGAAGATGGATAGGGAGACTGAGTCAAGCAAATCAAGGAGTCACGCATCTCACGATGAGAGGCGAAGAAAAAGAAGTGTTAGCAGGAATCACCATCACTCCCCAAGGAATTCAACTAGAAGGGAACACAATATTTCAAGTCCATCTCCTATCAGGAAGTATAAGAGAAGGTCTTAGGTGGATGAGCTACAAGGAGAAATGAATAAAATAAAACCACTTACATTTTATGGTGAGCACAAGAAGGATGAGGATGCAAAGACCTAGCTCTTGGGCATAAGGAATTACTTACAATTACATAACTACTCTGAAACAAGTAGAAGGAAGAATTTCCATCTATCAACTCAAAGGAAAATCATCCATGTGGTGGGACCAATTTGTGAAGGTGAAACACATTGATGAGAACAAGGTTACTTGGAGGGAATTCAAGAGGTATTTTCAAAACAAATACTTGACTAAGAGATGCTATGATAAGAAAATGAAGGACTTCATTGAACTCAAGCTTAGGAGTATGACCATTGATAAGTATGAAAGGAGATTTTTAGAGTTGTTGAAATATGTTTCCTTCATCAAGGATGAGCAAGTTAAGATTCATAGGTATTTTAGTGGGTTGCCATCATTTATCAGTGATATGATACAATATGATGATCCCAAAACATTGGAGGAAACTATAAGAAGGGCTAAGTGTCTTTATGATCAACATAAAGGAAGAGAAACTTACCAAAAAGATTGGGAAGAAAAGAATAAAAGTAAGATGGAACAAAGGAAGAAGGGAACTAAACCACCATTCTTCATAAATAACTCTCAAGGGAAACAAACTTCTAAATAACCTAGAATGACTGAGACATTGGGGAAAAGACCAAGGAAACTACCTATTCAATGTTGGGGTTGTGGGGGAGATCATATGTATAGAGATTTCCCTCACAGAGGTGAAAAAGTGAGGATTGTTCACAATGTACAACAAGTTGATACAATGGAGGAAATGGGAAGAAATGTACCTAAGATCTATGCAGGCCTAGACAACAAACAAGTTGAGTTTCAGTCACATATGATTGAAGTTGAAGGTAATATCAACAACCAAACCATTGTTATTTTAATTGATTCAAGAGATAGTCATAGTTATCTAGATCCTAAGATGGTGGAAATATTTCATTTGCTAAGAAGTAAGCTTGGAAAATCTTGGTTGGTGCAACTATATATAGGAGCTAAAATAAAAATTTGAGATCATTAAGGTATGCCCAATGGACATGAATGGACTAAGCACCAGGGCAGATTTGAACATCGTGCATTTAGGTTCTTGTGACTACTTAATTGGTATGGATTGGTTGAAACACCATCATGTTGTCCTAGGTTGTTATAATAAGGCATTTACTTGATTGGATGAGGAAGGGAACTTAAGGAAAGTATAAGGAATTCCCAAGGTAGTAATCGTCACGGAAGTTTCAGCCTTGCAGCTAAAGAAATGTTACAGGAAAGGGTGTCAAATATTTGCATCACATATGGAAGAGACACCTAAAGTTAAGGTGCCAAATATTAAAGATTATGAAATCCTAAAGGATTTTGAAGATGTGTTTAAATAAATACCAGGATTACCACCCAATAGAGATATTGATTTCTCCATCAATCTGATGCCTGAAGAAGCCCCAGTATCCAAGACCCCTTATAGGATGAGTACACCAAAACTGAAGGAATTACAAATGAAACTTGAAGAGATTCTGAAGAAGGAGTATATACGCCCAAGTGTGCACATTGGGGTGCCCCAATATTATTTGTGAAGAAAAAGGATGGAACATTGAGACTTTCCATTGACTTCAGATAGTTGAACAAGGTAACTATGAAGAGCAAGCATCCTTTTCCAAGGATAGATGACCTCTTTGATCAGTGGAAAGATGCACAAATGTTCTCAAAGATTGATCTCAGGTTGGGCTATCATTAGGTAAGAATTAAAGAATAAGACATCAACAAGACTTCCTTTAGAAAAAGGTATGGCCATTATGAGTTCACAGTGGTTCCCTTTGGGTTATCAAATACACCAGTTGTCTTCATGTGTTTAATTTCAGGGATACTTATATAATTTTTTCATTGTATTCTTGGATGGAATTCTTATATATTCTAATTTTGAAGAAGAGTGGGAGTAGCACTTGAGGATGGTATTACAGGTATTGAATGAGCATAAGTTGTATGCAAATTTGAGCAAATGCTCATTCTACCAGAAGCAAATTCATTATTTGGTCCATATCATTTCAGAGGAAGGGATAGAAGTAGATCCAAAAAATATAAGGGCCATTTAAGGATGGCCAACACCAAGGAATGTCTCGGAGGTGATATCATTCATGGGAATTGCATGTTACTATAGGATATTTATTGAAGTATTCTCAAATATTGCACACCCAATCACTTCCTTGTAGAAGAAGGGTGTGAAGTTTGAGTGGACATGGGATTGTGAAAGAAGTTTTGATCGCTTGAAGCATTTATTAACCAGTTCTCCAATACTAAAGATTGTTGATCCAAATGAAGACTTCATTATATACATTGATGCATGCAAACAAGGACTTGGTGGAGTCCTTAGTTAGAATGGGTATGTGGTGTGCTATGAATCAAGAAAATTAAAAGAGCATGAGAGGAACTATGCTACTCATGACCTAGAATTGGATACCATAGTCAATTCCTTGAATATGTGGAGGAACTACCTCGTGGGAAAGATATTTGAATTGAGGATAGACCATAGTGGTCTGAAATATTTATTTGGACAACCAACTCTAAATGCCAGGAAAAGCAGGTGGTTAGAATTCTTCATTGAATATGACTTTGATATAAAGCATATCAAGGGAAAAGAGAACAAGGTGGTTGATGCACTCAGCAGAAGGGTGCATGAGATGCATGCTACAACCATTAGCATGTACCAATCAAATTTGAAAGATATAATTTTAGAGGCTTCCAAATCATATTTACAACACATGGAAATAAGGACAAAATTACAACAAGGTATTTTGCAACAGAAAAGTGAAGAATATAAGTTGGAAAATGATGAAATTCTCATGTACAGGGGCAGAATTTATGTGCCAAATTCTCAAGAATTAAAAAATATAATTTTAAAAGAAATGCATAGTGTGCCTTATGTTGGGCACCCACATTACTAGAAAACTATTGCAGTTGTCAAGAGCCAATATTATTGACAGGAATGACGAAATAAGTTATTTATTTTATTGCTAGGTGTTTGGAATGTCAAAAGGTCAAGGCTGAGCATAGACACCCAACTGGTTTTCTACAACCATTTCCCATTCCTGAGTGGAAATGGGAAGTTGTAACAATGGATTTTATCACTAAACTACCTAGAACTATCAAGCAACATGATTCTATCATGGTAGTGATGGATAATCTTACCAAAGTTGCCCATTTTATTCTAGTAAAGCTTACTCACAGGGTAACTAACATAGTTGATATTTATACGAGAGAAATAACTCAATTACATGGAATACCGAAGACAATTGTGTCTGACAGAAATCCAAATTTTACATCAAATTTTTGGAAAGGATTATTTAAGGGGATTTGGAACAAATTTGCATTTTAGCACAACTTATCATCCAGAGTTAGATGGGAAAGAATAAAGGGTGAATTAGGTGATAGAAGACATACTAAGAATGTATATCATTGATAAACCATCCAAATGGGAGGATTATTTTCATTTGGTGGAGTTTGATTATAACAATGAGTACCAAGCATCTTTAAAGATGAGCCCATTTGAGGAACTTTATGGAAGAAAGTGAAACACATTGGTAAGATGGGACAACCCAGCAGACGAAGCAGTAGTTGGGCCAGAATTACTCAAGGAAATGGAAGAGAAAATGATGAAAATAAAATAGAATTTAAAGGCTTCCCAAGATAGAAAAAGAAATTTATGTTGATAAAGGCAGAACTCGTGGAGAATTTAAAGTGGGTGACCATGTGTTCTTAAAAGTAAATGCCAAGAGAAGTTCCCTAAAGTTTGGAAATTGTTCCAAGCTCCCAGCTCATTATTGTGGATCATTTGAAATCCTGGAAAGGATTGGACCTATAATATACATGGTTTCCTTACCTACATCAATGTGTATTAATATTGTATTCCATGTATCATTGTTTACAAAGTATGTACCCGATGATAAGAATTTCATTGATTGGAGTGTGATTTAGGTGGAGTAATAAGGAAAATTTCAAGTTCATATGGTGTGCATATTGGACCGGGAGATCAAGCAGCTCTGAAATCGAACCATAGGGCTAGTAAAGATCCAATGGACTTGGTACGGTCCCAAGGATGCAACTTGGGAGCACGAGGATGCTATGTGGGAAATGTACCTACATATTTTTTAATACTTTTGAAGTTTTGATTGTATATATGTATATAATGCACTAATAGCAGTGCATAAATAAGGGAGGGGTAATGTAACACCCACAGGTCGAAGCCAACTCTAAATGTAAATATAAATGTACATATGTA
The DNA here is from genome assembly GCA_000966675.3 of Picea glauca. Lineage (NCBI taxonomy): Eukaryota > Viridiplantae > Streptophyta > Pinopsida > Pinales > Pinaceae > Picea > Picea glauca. Next base: position 645,334 of record JZKD02S1691424.1, read on the forward strand.
TACAATTTGGTGAGATATTTGTATCAAGTCTTGGACTCAGTTTTGTGTGCACATTCCATAGTATAGTGTGCACCTTTGCAAGTGTGCAATGATGGCACACTAAAAGAAGAGTGTGCACATCTCGAGATTTCACGCACATCAACTTAAGTGTGCTATCTTGAGGCTAGAGATTATTTGTATATATGTTTGTGTTTTTTAGGATGGTGAGCCTAGATGAAAAAAGGCTAGTACACCTGTATTGTAAAAGTAAATGTAATAACACACAAATATTAATGAAAACGCATCACTGCAGTAAAGCAACCATGTAAAAGAGTTGGGAGGATAAACTCCACTAGTTAGGGAAAGGGGGAATAAAAATTTAATGATAAGGGGATAAGTTAAGGGGGCTTAAACCTAAAGGAATTTTATATCAATATTCCTTAAAGTAAAAAGTGTGGATATTTGTTTGAGCCTAAGTTGTAAGAATGGAAACAAGTGGACCCAAAGTAGATCTCAACAAGACAAGTGTCAAGTTGAGAACATGCATACATATAGTTTGGACTTAGTTAATTTTCTTATCATTCTATTATTATTTTCACTCACTCACTTAGTTATCACGCATACTCTATTATGAATATACATGTATCATCGTTAGTTTGGGATTTGGTTTATAGTAGTGTGTTGTCGGGTATGTAGGATATTAAAGAGGTAGGTTTTCAGGCCCATGATCATTCTCTCCATGTGATAGAATTGTTGGGACTTTATTCCCGAAGGTTCCAAACTGCAGCTACATGGCTCTAAGACTTCATGTCTGGCCTATTTTTTAAACCCTGGAAAGGAAGTGGGGAAGCCAAGGGAAGTTTTAGCAGAGATGGGGCACACTTCCTAGTGTGGGACAACCATATGGGAAATGAGGGAATGTTGGTTGTTAGTTCAATTTGGCACCTATGACTAAGTTTTCTACTGTCTAAGATACCTTATTCTAGTTAGGAATACTTTACCCAGGTGGAGTTTAGCCCTAGCTCGAGGGTGACCCACTACTAAGAGTTATGAGTAGTGTGGTCGAGAAAGGTCTAGTGTGTTGTACCTTGGCATTTCAATTTGTAGGTGACAAGGGTTTGAGGATGAGGGTCATTGGAAGAAAGTAATCTGAAGTTCAAGGAAAATGGGTCACATTTAAACTCTCTGGTTCAGGGGCCTTGAGCCTATATCAGACCTAAAATGGATAAAAGAAGAAACATAGGAGACAAGTCAAGGGATGAAAAATGAAAGGGTGTGGTGAAGGATGCCTCTTCTTATCACCCGCGTTCATTCAACATAGTAGAAATTGAAGCATGGGAGACTCAAAATATATTCCTACAAAACTTCTTCAAGGAATCTCAATGGGAGATCAACAAGGTGGAAGAGATGGTGAAGCTCAAGAAAAATTAGACCTCGGGATGAGGAAATTTGGGAGGAAGTCAGGGGTTGGTTTAAAGACCCTATTTACTCCCACACTCGTGAGACTAAGTTATTTAATAAAGTGGAACTATACTGGCATGTTAAAGTAATGGTGGTTGAGACACTGGAGAAATGCATGGTTGAATAGAAAGAGATATTACACACCATCTATATTTTCCAAGGTAAATTCAAACTCATGTGGCAGTCTTCTTCTGGGGTCAAGTTGAAGGTTTCTAAAGCATCCAGTGACCTTTCATCAAGAAAGAACCTTGTATAAGGCTTGGCCTCTGATGGAACACATGACTTCCCAATTACACTAGATAAGGACTCCCATCCTGCTTAGAACCAAGATGTAGATGAAGAGGACAAGGCTCAGCTAGAAGGGGATCAGGAAGAGACTTCATCCTCTCCTTAGGACTAACTCAGGTAAACCTTATTTTTTTTGTGGAAAATATTTTACTATTATACTCATAGATAGGATAGAATTGCATTTTTCTCTATCATATATTATTATTTTATTTATTTGAAATCATGTGAAAAAATGTTATTTTCTCTCTGGAAACAATAGGTTAGAATGAGACTTGGTTTCCTTTTTGGAAGGTCTCCTATCTTCCTGATGTATTTTATCCTTAATGTAGATAATATAAGTATATTTTTACATTAAAAAAAAATTCTTTATTGGGAGTCTTAAAAACTAAGGAAATGAAAGGTAGATTTGAAGAAGCAAAGCGCAATTTTGGTTCAAAAAGGAGGAAAGGTTATGTAGACATGGATAAATAAAAAAATGTAAATGGAAGACAGGGAACATCAAGAAACAAACTTGAATATATAAATATGGGATGTACAATAGTAAACTCAAGAAGTCATAATCCAAGTGATGCATTAGAAAAAGGAAGAGTTGTAATTCTCCTTTTCTCGTCTCTTAGTTTAAATTGAAGATAGATATAACAATTTAATGTATGATAAAGGAATTCTTATTTCTTAGTCTTTATTTGGAAAATAACCCAGGTGGTAATGGCTTGAGGTAATAATATAAAATCACCGAGGAATTAGAAAATGAAACTAAGGTTTTATCTCGGGGATAAAGGGGGTTTAAAAATTAAGAGGAACTCTCCTTGATGAGTAATTATAGAAGTGTTGGATGAAATTAACTTAGATGTGGAAGGGAAAACTCAATCTAGGTATGGAACATCAAGAAACAAACTTTAATATCTAAATATGGGCTCTACAATGGTAAACTCAAGAAATCATAATCCAAGTGATGCATTAGGAAAATGAAGAGTTTAAATTGAAGATAGATATAACAATTGAATGTATGATAAAGGAATTCCTAGTTTTTAGTATTTATTTGGAAAATAACCCGGGTGGTAATGGCTTGAGGTAATAATATAAAATCACCGAGGAATTAGAAAATGGAACTAAGGTTTTATCTTAGGTAGAAAAGCGGTTTCAAAATTAAGAGGAACTCTCCCTTATGAGTAATTATAGAAGTGTTGAATGAAATTAACTTAGATGTGGAAGGAACAAATCAATATAGGTACTAATTTAGGCATAGGAAGGATAATGCTTATATAGAAGTAGGGATAGAGGGAGGTTTGGTCCTTGAGCCAACACCCTTCTCTACAATTGGTTGAAAATGGTCCCTATGTCTAGCAAGGGAAAAATACAAAAAAGAGGTTAAGGAAGGTCAACAAATTAATGTTAAGGTGGATCTTAGAGCATGGAGTGCCTCTATTATAGTTAACCCGTGACAATACTCTCCTTGAATGTGATATGGTTAAGGGGTTCCCATAAGAATCTATCCCTAAAAATATCATTGATCAACTACAAGACAAATGTTATAATGATTTAAGAAACAATATGTGAAAGGTTAAAAGCAATGGCTATATTGTTCTCTTGTCTAAAAGAGTGGTCCATTTGTTCATTAGATTTAATTGGGAGGCATTGTAATAATATGGAAATATTCAATGGAACTCATTAATTCATTGTTTGTAAATGCAACTGTATAGATCGATTTAAGGTCATAGGAATTGGGAAAAGTGTTCTCAATTATCAATCTTTATGGTCCTTATGGAGAAAGAAAATACTTTTGGGACACTTTTTGAGTGTTGGAAAAGATAAAATATGATAATGCTATTTTGGGTGGTGATTTAACTCTAATATTGAAATTGGGGGAAATAGTGGGGGAAGGAGCCATGCATAATCATATCGTCGATTACTTTTCTCATATGTTCAAAGACCTAGGGATTTATGATTTCAACGCTCTTATGTTAGTTCCAACTTGGAGGAAATATAGAAGTGGTAAGGATTGGGTTTATAAATGTTTGGATATATTTATGGTAGCAAAGAAGATAATGGAGGAAACATAGAGATTTAAATCATGGCTAGGAGAAGGAGATTATTTATATTGTTTACCTACTTTTATTTAAATGTAAAAGGAATAACATAAATCCCCAAGGCCCTTTAATTTAATCACACTTGGATTGAAGAAGAAGAATTCAAAACATGGTTATTCAAGAATCAAAACTAGAAGAAATTTGGTTCAAATTCATGTGAGACAACTGCATATTAGTTTTGCTGAAAACATCCAAAAACTTTTTAAAATGTAGTCACTAGATTGGGAAAAGAAAAAATACCAAATTGATAAAAAATAGTTGAGAGAGACCAAGGATCAAATCAAGATATTATTTTAAAGGAATAAATGAGGCATATTTATAGGAGAAGAAAATACAAAACTAAAATTGTTAGAGGGAGTTAAAAGGAAATTGTTGGAATAAGAAGAAGCAAAGTGGACACTGAAAAGTAGGGTTATCTAGCTAGCATAGTGGGATGAGTACACTAAATTCTTCCAAAATTATGCAAAACGTAGAATGAAAACCAATGGTTATTGAAAGAGGTAATACCTGTACCAAATATAAGGAAAATTCTAATTTCAACAGGGCAGTTGGAAAGTGAAGGTTGTGTATCTATATTTATAGATAAGGCATGGAAGGTCACCAAAGGATCACTGGTGATAGAAAAAGAAGAGAAGGTAGGTACATTGTATTTATGTATTGTTAATACTAACTCTTCTATCTCTTTAGATTCTGCAGGAGTGGATACAACACTATGACATCATAGGCTTGGACACATCAGTGAGAAGGGGATGCAAATACTTCACAAAAGAAATTTGTTGCCAGATATTAAACAAATTGATTTGGATTTGTTAGGGACCTAACCTACCTAACCCCTCAAGTGGGTAGAATAATATATTTCCATGTAATAAATGTCAATATTAATAAGGCCTAGCAATAAGGAGGAATAAGTCAAATGTAAGAAGACTTAATAGAAGCTTTCGCTTCTAGAAGGATATTCCTCTAGATTTGTCTTTTGGATAGATAGATTTAGTATAAATAGGAATAGAGAGTATGAGAAGTTTGGTCTTAGATATTATTGTAATAGAGCTCTGTTGTGCTAGAGGTTGCCTCCTTGAAGAGGCAAGTGATCATTTCTCTTAGTAATCAAAGTGCTCTTTCTAGTGTTATTCTGGTGTTATTTTGGTATTATTGTGGTGTTGTTCTGGTTATATAATTGTTTATCTTCCATTTCTAGATAATTATTTATGTTTTGCATACTATTTTATATTTGGAATATTACAATTGGTATCAGAGCACCTTCCTCGGTAGAAAATTGATGGTTAAATTTTTTTCAGGGCAGAGACGTATTTCAGCATCTTTAAGCTACAGAGATCTATCGTTACACACATAAACCTGCAGCTGGGGATTCATACACCGAGGAAATACAAGTGGTACTTAAGCGCACATCTATTGGCCACCCTTGTAACCCTTGTTGGTACCCCTTTGAGTGGTAGCGCATCAGACAACAATTGTATATGGCTCAGCCTATATCTCTTGAATCCCTCCATAGACAAGTCGATCGGTCGCTTGACTGCTATAGTTCCACCGAGAACCACACTTGGGAAGATACTCTCTAGTACCTAAGTAGTCGGGTAGTACGGCTAAGGGTACGGTCTAGCCTCCTTAGTTGGTTCCCTGAGATATTAGGTCGAGTACTACTATTGGACCCCACACGTATATCATAGAGCTATAGCACAAGGAAAACCCTTGTCTGTAGAACCCTTGAATACCCTAACCCTTGGGAAGGAAAAAAAATATAACCATTCCATTGGATTCCCCTTTACTCACTGATCACAGACATACCCTTCATTTTTAATCCTTTTTGTTTTAGTGGACCCGACCCCTTCCCAATTTCCCTATTTTTCCGCATATTCCATTATATTTCCCTTCAAGCACTGATCATCATGGTACCTATCACTTCTAAGTCCCTTTTTTGTGGTCCCACCCACCCATTTATTTTTCTTACTCGCACTTCCCCTCTCCAAATGGCCACCACTCGCAACCAAGAACTCCAAACTTCCATCAATAAATCCCATGTCTCCATCTCACATCTCACATCTCAGATGGATTCTACCCATTCCCGCATTGACAAATTAGAGCACAAATTTAACAACATGGAAGCCAACCTCACAACCCAATTGACCTCCCTCCAATCTGTTGTTAATCAATTTTTGAACCGCCCTACGTGACCTTCCTCATCAGACCAACCTGATGATGTAGATTCCTCTCAGTCTCTGCATTTTCACTCCAGCTCCTTTCATCGTGAACCTCATCTTCCCCACAAAGAGGTTAATAAATTTCATCGCTCCGATCCTACAGGCTGGGTCACTCAAATGGAGCGTTATTTTTCTCTGCATGGTATTACTGACGAGTTGGCCAAACTTCACTATGTTGTCCTCTATCTAGATCCCGAACGCTTGAAATGGTGGAAATGGAGAAAAAATTCATGTCAGGGGTATATTTCCTAGACCCGGTTTGTTCCTAAGCTCTATGCCCACTTTGATACTGATACCCACTATCTCGGTCATTTGAAAAAGTTGAAACAGTCAAGCATAGTGTAAGACTTCATCACTTATTTTGAGCATTTTTCCTTTCAAACAGAGGGCATGTCAGATGCATTCTTCTATAAATGCTTTATCAGTGGTCTCAAGGATGAAATATGATCCCAGGTTCTCATGGCTCGCCCTCCAACTTGGTTGGAAGCTACTCAACATGATAAAGAGGACCAATGAGTTTTTTTTTCCCAAAACAAAAAACCCCCTTTGTTCCTCACCCTCAACCCACTAATCCTAACCCCCCTTTCACTCCCCTCAAGGTCCAAAAACTAACTAGGGATGAAATGGTTGAACACCAACTGAAGATTGTTTTCTATAATTGTGATGAAAAATATTTTCTGGGGCACAAGTGTAAGGAAAAAAACAATTTATGGCCATTTCCAAAGATGTTCCTAAAGAGGATGTGATAGTTCCACTTATTGAATAACCCTCCCTTCCCGATGCCACCTAAGAGCCTACTGACCCACCTGAAGTTGACCCACTTATTTCCTTGCATTCCCTCACTGGCTTCTCGGCCACACAAATTCTCAAGCTCATTGGCTGCATTAATCACAAGAAGCTCATCATCCTTGTTGGCAGTGGTAGCACCCACAATTTTAGTCATCGTCACATTGCCTAGGAAACCAATTGTTATATTTGTGTTGTCAATAATTTTCAAATCATGATAGCCAATGGTGGGTCCATGAAATGTGGTGGACGTTGTGAAAGTTTTTGTCTTCAAATTGGACATTACCAACTGAAATCTCAGATGTTTTCCATTGACATGGGAGGTTGTGACATTGTGTTAGGTGTTGAATGGTTACGCACTTTGGGTCCCATTCTAATGGGTTTTAAGTAATTAACCATGCAATTCCAATAGGAAGGAAAAAGGTATCAATTCTAAGGTCTCGCAGTTGGTTCTCTTGAGATCATTAGTTCCCATCGTATGGAAAATCTCCTCAAGAAAGGCCACTCTAGTATCATTGCTCAAATCCATTCTATTCAAGTCATTGAGACACCCTCTATGCATCCTGACCTCCAAGCTATCCTTTCCACACATCAAGTTGTTTTTTCCACCCCTCAGGGACTTCCTCCTTCTCTTGGTGTTCATGATCATTCAATTCCCCTTGTTTCTGGTAGTCTTCCTCCTAATGTTCACCCTTATCATCACCCCTTTTCCCAAAAGAATGAAATTGAGAAAATAGTGCAGGAATTGCTCCAAGCGGGTGTTATCTGCCCCAATACCATCCCTTATTCTTCCTTTGTGGTCCTAGTACTTAACAAATAAGGTACTTGGCACATGTGTCCTGACTTTCATGCCCTCAATAAACTCACCATCAAGGAAAAGTTCCCCATTCATTTCATTGATGATCTCTTGGATGAGCTGAGTGGCGCTCAGTACTTCACTAATCTTGATCTGCATTTTGGCTACCACCAGATACATATTCAAGAAGATGACATACCCAATATTGCCTTTCGAACTCACAAGGGTCACTATGAGTTTTTGTTCATGCCCTTTGTCCCGTGTAATTCCCCCTCCACCTTCCAAAGCCTCATGAATCATGTCTTCCATCCTTTTCTTCGTCATTTTGTCTTAGTTTTCTTTGATGATATTCTCACCTATAGTAAAACTTGGTAATCTCATCTTTCCCATGTGAATCAAATTCTCCATCTACTCTCACAACACCAAATTTTCCTCAAACGTTATAAATTTTCCTTTGGAGCCTCAAAAGTAGAGTACTTGGGTCATATTGTTGGAAAGGCTGGTGTTTGAGTGCATCCTTAAGAGATTGAAGCAATGCAGGATTGGACTCGTCCCAAGACTATCAAAATATTGTGTGGTTTTTTGGGTTTAACCGGCTATTATCACAAGTTTGTTCGGAATTATGGGAAGATTATGGACCCTCTCACTGCTCTCCTTAAAAATAATTATTTCACTTGGAATCTCGTAATGGATCAAGATTTTTAAGATTTTAAGCCAACTATGTTTACTACTACAGTCTTGGCCCTTCCTGATTTCACAAAAACCTTTGTCCTCGAATGTGATGCCTCAAGAAGAGGAATTGGAGTTGTCCTTATGCAAGAAGGTGTACCTTTGGCCTTTACTAGAAAACAATTTTCTAAATGTCATCTGGGCCAATCAATCTATGAAAAGGAAATATTGGCTATTATGCATGCAGTGGATCTCTGGCGCCCTTATTTCCTAGGGAAACGCTTCCAAATTAAGACAGATCATCCAAGCCTCAAGTATTTTCTGCAACAACGACCTTCCTCCCTAGAGAAACAAAAATGGGTAACTAAGCTATTTGATTATGATGAGATCATTTACAAGAAAGGAAAAGAAAATTTGGTTGTTGATGCTCTTTCTCGAAAATATGAAGATGAAGGGTCCCTTTTTTCCCTCTCCTTCATTGTACCACATTGGCTCAATTTGTGTGCCAAGAATGGCTGCATGATCCTAAAATATCACATATGATCCAAAAATTTAAATCCACTCTCTAGTTTCCCTAGGGTACTCTTAGCACAATGATGAACTTCACTACAAGGGCCATTTGAATTTAAGTAAACAGTCACAACTTAAATCCACAGCGCTTTCTTAGCTTCATGCTACTCCCATAGCTGGGCATTCAGGGTTTATCAAAACGTATGACCGGGTCAAATGTTCTTTTTTCTCGGGATGGTATGAAAAATGACGTTCACACTTTTGTAGAAAAATGTGATGTTTGTCAACACAACAAAGGCAAAACCATCAAACCTCTTGGCACACTCCAACTACTTTCGATTCTACCCTCTATTTGGAGGGACATCTCTATGGATTTTATTGTGGGATTACCTAAATCAGGAAATAAGTCCTTCATCATGGTGGTTGTGGATCGTCTTTCCAAGTATGCTCATTTATGTGCTCTTCAATACATAAATGTGCTCTTTCCAAGTATGCTCATCAATTGTGGCTCAATTTTTCATGGATCATATCTTCAAGCTTCATGGCATGCCTCATTCTATTGTTTTTGATCAAGATCCAACTTTCACCAGCAATTTTTGGCAAGAACTATTTAGACTCCATGGCACCCAATTGCATCTCAGTACCGCCTATAATCCCCAGGATGATGGTCAAACTGAAGTCGTCAATAAGTGTTTGGATACTTATTTGAGTTGTTTTTCCTCTAAAATGAAAAATCAATGGGATCAATGGTTACCATTATTTGAATGGTGGTACAACACTTCTTACCATACAACTACTCGCATGACTCCTTTTGAAGCAATATATGGCCAAAAGCCACCTTCATTTCTCTCCTACATGCCAGGTGTATCGAAGGTCTAGGCGGTTGACCAAAAACTTACAGTTTGTGAGGCTATTATCCATACCCTCAAAGAGAATTTGGTCATGGCTTGAAATCGCTTGAAGCAACAAGCCGATCAAGGTCGCTCATAACGGAAATTTGTTGAAGGAGACCAGGTATTTCTTCGATTGCAACATTATAAGAAAACTTCACTCAAGGCCAAACATTGTCAAAAATTGACACCCATTATGGTCCTTATACATTTCTCAAGCACATTGGGCAGGTGTCCTATCAATTAGCTTTACCCAATCATTCTAATCTCCATCATTTTTTTCATGCCTCTTGCTTAAAGAAGGTGGTTGGAACTAAGTGCCAAACTCAAACCAACCTTCCCGAGTTGGATGAAGAAAGATCCATCGGGTTGCAGCCATAATAAGTTTGGAATAGCGAGAGTGTCGTCTTCATCATCGTACCATCAAGGAAGTGTTATTTTAGTGTAAAGATACAACTCCAACAAATGCCACCTGGGAGCCCGCTAACATTTTGCAGCAATTTCCTCATCTCAATCCTTGAGAACAAGGTTGATTCTAAGGGGGAGGAAATGTTAGGGACCTAACTTACCTAACCCCTCAAGTGGGTAGAATAATATGTTTCCATGTAAAAAAGGTCAATATCAATAAGGCTTAGCAATAAGGAGAAATAAGTCCAATGTAAGAAGACCTAATAGAAGCTTCCACTTCTAGAAGGATCTTCCTCTAGATTGTTCTTTTGGGTAGATAGATTTAGTATAAATAGGATTAGACGGTATGAGAAGTTTTGTCTTGGATATTATTGTAATAGAGCTCTGCTCTGCTGGAGGTTTCCCCCTCAAAGAGGCAAGTGAACATTGCTCTCAGTAATCAAAGTGCTCTTTATGGTGTTATTCTAGTATTATTTTGGTATTATTGTGGTGTTGTTTTGGTTATATCATTGTTTATCTGCCATTTCTAGCTAATTATTTATGTTTTGCATCCTATTTTATATATGGAATATTACAGTATTTTTTTGAGCAATGTGTTTATGGAAAACCAAAGAGCGTTATATTTCTCAAAGTCATAAAATAAAAGAAGAGTGAAAGGTTAGAGCTTGTGCATACAGATGTATGGGGACCAGCTAAAGTATCATCTCTTGGTGGCTCTCGTTATTATGTTACTTTTAATGATGATGCAACTAGAAAAACTTGAGTTTATTACATTTAAAAAAAATCTGATGTTTTTGATACTTTTAAGAAATGGAAAGCTTTGGTTGAGAATGAGACGGAAAAAATGTTGAAGTATCTTAGATCAGAAAACGGAGGTGAATATTGTAGCAAGGAATTAAATGATTATTTCTCATATCATGGGATTTGTAGAGAGAATACAGTTCCGGGAACACCACAAGAAAATGGTGCGTCAGAAAGGATGAACAGGAAAATCATGGAGCGTGCAAGGAGTATGAGATTGCATGCAAGGTTGCCCTTACAGTTTTGGGAAGATGTTGTAGATATTGTTGTTTACTTGATAAACAAAGGACCTTCAATTTATTTGGATGGTGGAATTCCAGAGGAGGCATGGATAGGTAAAAAGGTAAACTATTCATTTATGAAGACTTTCGGTAGTAAAGCATTTGTCCATATTGATAAATAAAATAGAACAAAGCTTGAAGAAAAATCCAAGAAGTCTACCTTTATTGGATATGGTGTTAATTATTTTGGTTATCGCTTATAAGATTATGAAAATCACAAAATCATTAGATGTAGAGATGTCATATTCAATGAGAAGGTCATGTACAAAGATCGGTTGCAAGGAAAGAAACAGGAAAAATAAAAATGCAAATACACTGTGCTGGATGAGATCACTGAAAAATAAATTCCAAAGGTACCATAAAATCAAAATGTACAACAACGGGAGAAGTGGGTACCTCAAACTCCGACAAGTGTTGTTAGAAGATCTACCATGTTAAGTGTACCCCTTGAACGATACTCTCCTTCATTGCATTATTTATTGTTGATTGATTCTATTGAACCATAATGTTATGAAGAAGCAATACAAGTAGACACTAAAAAGAAGTGTGAGCAAGGCATGAAAGAGGAAATGGATTCCTGGGTAAATAACCAGACTTGATATTTGGTTCAGTTTCCTGTAGGAAAAAGATCATTGCAAAATAAATGGGTTTACAAGTTGAAGGAAGAAGATGGAGGAAAAAAGAGACACAAGGCTAGACTTGTTGTAAAGGGGTTTTCACAAAAGAAAGGTATATGTTTTGATGAAATATTTTCTCTTGTTGTTAAGATGACTTCAATTAGAACTAGTTTAAGTTTTGTGGCAGTAGACGATTTTCATCTTGAACAGTTAGATGTAAAAACATTTTTCTCCATGGGGATTTGGAGGAAGATATTTATATGCAACAACCACAGGGGTATGAGGTCAAAGGGAAGGAAAATTTGGTATGCGAGTTGAAAAAGAGATTGTATTGTCTAAAGTAAGATCCAAGGCAATGGTATTTGAAGTTTGACAGGTTTATGACAAAACAAGGTTATAGTAGATGTCATTCTGATCATTGTGTTTATTTTAAAAGGCTAGAAAATGGAAGTTATATTATCTTGCTATTGTATGTAGAAGGCATGCTTGTTGTAGGGTCTAATAAGCAGGATATAAATGTGCTCAAGAAGAAATTATCTAATTCATTTGTGATGAAGGATTTGGGTGTGACAAAGAAAATCCTTGGTATGAGAATAACAAGAGACAAGAAAAATCGCAAATTTACATTGTCTCAGGGTGAGTACATAGAGAAGGTGTTGGAGAGGTTTATAATGAAAAATGAAATACCAGTTAGTACACCTTTGGCCAACCATTTCAAATTAACTAAGGAAACGTGTCCCAAGACATAGGAGGAGATAGAATACATGTCCAGGGTCCTCTATTCATCAGCAGTTGGCAGCGTGATGTATGCGATGGTTTACAAAAGACCAGATATTGCACATGTAGTGGGGGTTGTGAGAAGGTATATGAAAAATCGAGGTAAAGAAAATTTAGAGGCAGTAAAGTGTAGTCTTAGGTATTTGAGAGGTACTTCTACTCATGCATTATGTTTTGGAGGTTCAGACACTGTTCTACAGGGATATGTTGATTTAGATATGGCAGGTGATAAAGATAGCAGGAGGAGCACGACAGGGTATGTTCTTACTGTAGGTGGAACAAAAATAAGTTGGATTTCAAAAATACAAAAGGTTGTTGCACTTTCAACAACATAAGTAGAGTATGTTTCTGCTAGAGAGGCTAGGAAAGAAATGATTTGGTTACAGAGGTTTAGGGATGAATTGGAAAAGAAGCAGGAGAATAGAAAGTTGTACTCTGATAATTAGATTTCCATTCATATTCCAAATAACTCATACTTTCATTCAAATACTAAGCATATACAACTCAGGTACCATTTCATACGATCTGTCTTGAAAGATGGACATTTGAAGTTGGAAAATATACATGATAGTTATAATCCTGCAGACATGTTAACAAAGGGACTAATCGAGGAGAAAATGAGTTCCTTCTCAGTTTCAGTTGGTATTCAAGAATGAAGGTGAAGATGAGAAATTTTTCAGGTCCAAGGTGGAGTATAGTCCAACAAGTACAATAACAATGGAGTTATTGTGATCAGTCTCCAAGTGGGATAGTGTTGGTTGTGGAGCCTGATTATCTTCCTGATTCATAGGTTTGCTTCACCCGTGCTTGGACCCCATTCCCTATCAGGGGGTGTGGGGGTCTTTTCGCCCCACAACTATCGCCAGGGGGGTCCAGGGGTGGGCGGAAACAATTTTTGTATCCCCCCTCTAGCAGGGGATTCGGGGGAGCATCCCTGAAGAGAAATATTGGGAAAAATTGCCTTGTAAAATATTGTAATTTCATAGTCAATATGGACCATTCATTATAAGGTCACAGATCTGATGATAGAAGTTATTAAAGGGATTTTTTCCCTATAAGGAAACCCTATTTTATGGGGGAATTGTATTATGGTTTTGTATGATTTTGAATATTGTATTCTGAGAGAGGTGACTGTGAGAGAAAGAAGAGGAGGTTAAAACGGGTGTGATGTAGGTTTTATCCCTTCATTTTGTTGGATAATAAATAGGAAGGACTTGAAAATTTCTCTGTTGGATGTAGCCCACACACGGTGAACCACGTATATATGTGTCTCTATTGTATTGTGTATCTTCTGTGTTTTATTTCTGCATTTGTTTTATTTTATTGCTCTGTGATCTTGTTTTTCTAACACAAATTTATGCCAACATTCATTTAGCAACCATAATCATTCAAGATAGCTTAAACATAATTACAATCTTACTAAATCGCTCATAGTATATAATTGTAAGTAGAATAATCCACAGACTATGCTAATCCACAAGCCTTGGCAGGAATTTGTCTATGGATCTATATGATCTTCAATATGAAACTCCAAAATAGTTTTTCATCCAATTATCATCTTTCACAAAAAACTATCGACCTTTCAAAATGAGTTCGACATCCTTATTTATATGAAAATCCCATGCAAAAATTAACAACAATGTTCACTTAACAAAAAGAAAACAAAAGATAAAGTGAAATACATCCATGTGGAAACTATCAGTAAGCTTCAATCATCTCAAAGGATTATCTTTATCATATGCAGACCATCAGAAGAAGAGATCCTCGAAAATATGCATATATGGGAATCGATGTTGCTCCATCGGCACGCTGAGCTTATCTTTCATTTCCATCGCTCGGTCTCTGAATTGGTCCACCTCAGAGCCTAGATGTTGTAGGACCCATGTTACCCCTATCGGTCCATTAGAGAATCTCTTAACCTGTCCATTTTCAAGTATTCATATCTCCCAAACTTTTGCCTCAAATTTGGCATCGAGCTCCTCGAACTATCGAACTATTGTGCATAGGTTGAAAAATTCGTCGGGTGTGTCGAATTTTGGGAATCAAAGGTTCCTCATCTTATGATTTATGTTGTTCCAATTCTCAAGACATTATTCCCACATTTCTTGCATTCTCTATTGTGTCTATATAATCAATTGTACCCAATACTCTATTGTTGTTTTGAACCTAACCAGGATCTCATTTGTGAGCGTCCTAATGCCTTGTCCCTATGCTCCTCGACCTTTCTAGATCTCTCTAATGTACTCAATTTTCTCTAACACCTGATGAGATTTCTCATACCACTTCATCATGTATTTGTAATCTATGAGGCCCATAAAGGTCTCCTCCTGATAGCCAATGATCCAGGTCATGAAAATTTCTCTTTTTGACTTGAATTGACTATATATCTTTTCAAGCTCAACTCTCATGAATATAACAACCTGACTGGTGTCTTGGTAATATTCCACTTGATGACTGAGGTACACTAACTGAAATCTCATATAGTCATCTTCTCACTCATCCTCCCTTTCCCTGTCCATGGTGGCACTGGATACAACCATGCCATCTCCCAATAACACACTCACCTTAGATTGCTTAACATCAAGCAGGGTTTCCTCCATGGTAATCAACACCACATTGTCCAGAGTGAGTCTCCTCTTATTTCATGTCCTTATTACCACAACTTGCATTTTTCTTTCATAATTTATAGCTTGGACATCCACCACCTCATCTATAGGCTCTGTAATTGGTTGGTCACCCAATGAAAGGGAATTTCCTAGGATGCATGGTGTATAAAAATGTTCAATCAATGCCTCCTTACCTTTGTCGATTCCTATCTTAGTGGGAGAATCTCCAATTTTTTCAATGTTGGGGGTATTCTCCATGGCCCCCTCTATTGTGGTTTCTGTTGAATTCGTTGACCCTGGGAGTGTAGAATGTGCTAAGGGTCCTGCCTGATAATTTTTGGATTCTTTGTTACTTTCTAAATCTTCATCAACCTCTCCTTTTCTAGTGCTACCCCTGATGAATTCTCAACATCAGGGTCCCCTTTCTCTCCATCTTTTCCTTGTGTCCCGTTATTTGTAATATCAAATCCATTAACATCCTCATCTTTGTCCCCTCGAGTTTTTGTTTTCTCTCTATATTTTGGTTCTTCCTGGCCTTTTTTATAGCCTTCCCCTCTATCCAGTGGCTATGAGGGTTGATCTGAAGAGGTTCTATGGCCTTTAGTTGTATTCAGACTTGTTTCTATGTCCAAGGGTTGTGGTCCTTGGGTAAATTGTGTATCCAACATCCTTGTCACTGCCTCATTCAAAATAGGAACTACGGTATCCACCTCCTCTATCTCACTATCGTATATCGTGATCAAGTCAACAATAACATGAGATAATTCCCTTAGGATAGATAGATTTGTTGAAATTGCAGTTGTTGGCTCAGTTTTTGGTTCTCTTATCGGTGTTTTCTCTTAACTCTATTGTTCATTGTATTCTCCATTTGAGGTATTCCCAGGGGTTGGCAGCTCCCCTTCCTCTTGGAGTGTAACTGAATTTATTACTATGGATTCTACTTCTCGCATAACAAGGGTTTCGATTTGTAGTTGAATCATTCTTTAGGATTC
Source organism: Picea glauca (assembly GCA_000966675.3). Lineage (NCBI taxonomy): Eukaryota > Viridiplantae > Streptophyta > Pinopsida > Pinales > Pinaceae > Picea > Picea glauca. Next base: position 661,498 of record JZKD02S1691424.1, read on the forward strand.
TTCCAAGAGTCTGTGTGCTTCTGACCTGTGTGTGGTCTGCTCTGTATCTTCCTTTTCATCTTGTGCCATTGTTTCTACTTTTTTCTCTAGTAATTCCAACTATTCATCCCCAATAAAGGCCATGAATCTGATTAAGTCTATTTTTTTCTCTTCTTTGCAAAACTTCATTCCAGTTCAAGGAACTCTCTGTGAATATTTCATCCTCAAAATTATCATGTGTGTATGGCCAATGGGATACAACCTGATCAACATTCTCAACCACCAGTTTCTTAGGATCGTGTTTCCTATATCTCCCGGTAAAAAACCTGTACTCTATTTGATTATGAGTTTATTTTATGCCCTGTGTAGTTTCCTTTACAAACTGGTAACCTACATAAAATCCATAGGGGATGAATACCCTTTTCTTTTCCCTTACCAAAGAGGCATTGAAACCTTGTAGTGTGGTCCAGTAGAAAATTTCTCCTAGCACCAGCTTGTCTGGCACATGGGCTGATAGTATGTGTGGTGCAGTGATGGCTCTAAAAATTCTGATATAAGTGCTTCTTTCTTCCAGGTACTAATGTCCTATATTTGATATCACTTTCATCATTGCCTCAGAGAGCCTTGGTAATTCTTGTTTAAGTATCAGTCCATATACACGAGCTATAAATCCATCAAAAATAATAGGGATCGATCTTTTGTACCTATTTTCCCACAGAATGTTGAAATATACATGGATAGGAAAATCAAAGACATGTCAGCTTAGACTCAAGCCTGGGAATACAGTCCTGGAACATATTGCATCAAGAAGATAAGATTCCATAAAAAATACAAGGGTTTCTCTGTTTTTGGGGTTCTATGCTTCCTCTATCATGGTGCTTAATTTCTTGGAAATAATAGCTCCCCGGTTAAATATGCTCCATGATATAGCCATTGTGTAAACCAAAGGAATCCAAGCCTCAGAGAACCTGGAGCAATCTTTTTCCCCATACAAATGATAGATCAGGGCCATCAAGAATATGTAGAGTTCTATGAGGTTCATCGTATTGTACCACCCTGAGGCTCGGTTCACGAATTTTTTGTCCTCCCTCCACTAGGATGCCAATAATTTACTGGTGTTATGAAGCTCATATAACACAACAACGAAATATTTGTTTAGCCTAACCTCGATGTCCTTAAGTTTATAGTATGTGCTCACCTCCATAGGAAAGAAGAAGATGATACACTCTTCGTATTTATTGTTTATCGAGAATTTCTTTGTGTTTGTATGGTGGACAATCCAATCTAAGGTTTCCACGCATGGTATAACAAGGTTCCTAGCAACCACCATATATAGTGAAGAGCACTTAATGTTTTGGAACATTTGGTCACACAATTTCCTCACCTTCGAGTCACTATGAGGCGTGAATTATGTGAAATAATCATAGTGAATTTTGTTATACAAATCAAGCCAGGATGGAAGTAGTAACTTGGATGTCATGTTGTCCCCATGGTGTAGAGCAGTCGGTGAGGAAGTGCATTGTTAAGGCACTCTGTAAGTGAAGTCATCGGTTCAAAACCTCGGGGACACTTCAAATCCAGTCATGTTAAGGGGGGTGCAGTCCAGTCCGGGTGCAATCCTCGGGTGATTTTGATAGCTTAGATGCCCCTAGGTCATGGCATCTCAGCCACAGGCCAATCCCAAAATTCAAGGATATTTAGCTAACAAAAAAAAAACTTGAATGTTGTGTTATTGTTTATATCCTTGAAGAAAAGAGGCGGGTTTGTTGGCTTCTTATGGGACATTTTGATCATGGATTTTGCCTTGGGGGGAAATCCAGTTTCTTAGCAGCCGATTTAGATGCCTCCCTGGCTTGCTCACTTCATCCCTTCATATTCTTTGGTGACCGGTGAGTCACTGGTCATTGGGGAGGAATTTATCCTGCAACACAATAACTTAACTCAGATTCCCTTATATCAAAACATTTTAAAAGACAAACACTATGAATACCTGTGCGTGATGATTTTCATGGGTCGAGTAGTTATTGGTCCCAAGATTCGTGGGAAATATGGAACAACTTACTTCCTGAGTGAAACTTGATTAGTCATGAGCTATCATGAGAAAATTTAAACAATATTGTGTGAATTATGAAAACCATTTACAAATACATTCAAATAAATAGCGGCTAGCCTTCACATTCGATCTCATCATCCTTGACTGTAAAAATATACTATAGATATTCATCACCTATGCCAGCTTTCAAAGTGAATGAAATGTAAGAAATTACCGAAAGGTGCACGAATCGACAATCTACAGGTGAACGGTCCTCATTGAGTTTAGAGGTTTTTGGAGAGACACAACAGTCATCCCATATTTCTCATCAATGTTTTCTAATTCTTTGCGTGTTTACTGCATATCACATAGTGGAGGGGATTCTTGTTTATTTTCTATCTTTCATTCACATTCCAAAAGGAATTTTGGAAAAAAAATAGGAAAAAATGCATTAGTTTTTTGTCGATAGGTAAAAGAGAGAAGGAAGGTATACCCCTGGTAAAGTGGGAAAGAATTTCAAAGCCAAAGGAGGCATGAGGTTTGGTCTTGAAAATTATACACCCATTTTCATAAGCATTAGCTGCAAAAAATTTGTGGAGATTGAAGTAAAATGAAAGTATTTGGTCAAAAATTATTTCTGCAAAATATATAGCCCCAAGGGCACTAGAGAATTGGATTAGAAAATAAGTGTAGGATTTTGAAGTGGCCTCTATTATTTGGAAAGCTCTAGTGAAAGAATTTCAATTTCTAGGAAAGTGATTGGTGTGGAAGATAGGAAGATATAGCATAGTAAAGATAGGGAGGATCCTTGGATGGGTGCATAGGGACTTTAAAACATTATGGGCCTTTAAAATGTGCTCTACATAATTTGGAGATATACAATCTTGTAGATATTGTAGATCAAGGTAATAGCTCCATATGGAATCAAGGATGGAAATAAGCTCCACAACCAGATCCCCAAACAAGGATAATGAATGAATGGAATCCATTTAAATGTGAAACATAGTGCTATTATATTAAAAGATGTCGATGATGTAATTATATGGTCAAAGAACAAAGCTTGTGGAAATTGAATAGTTAAACTACTATATAAGTTCAAGATGAAAGATGATGAAGAAGGATCAAATAAGCGGTAGAAGTCAATTTGGAAGTTGAATTTTCCTTTAAAAACTAGGATATTTTATGGTTGGTTTTATCCAACAAAGTTATTACCTAAGACAATTACAAAAATAGGACATGGCGAGCTCCTATTATGGGTATCCTTTGCAAATAGAGTGATGAATCAATAGTTCGTCAATTTGTGCATTGTCCCAAATCATAAAAGACGTGTGGTTTGAATATTTGAAATTGACAATGGAAATCGAAAATGAGACAGGGTAAACATTTATAAATGTTTCAATAGGTGTTATAAAGACAAAAAAATGTCAAAGCATAATGCTTTGCATTGTACTATAGTTTAGGCACTACGAAGAACAATAAATGAAATGAAATTTCAAGGTAAAGGGACATTTCAATACAAGTTAGCCATCATGTTAGTATGCTTATGGAGGAATATGGTAACCTGTTGGCGACATAAGTCACTCCTGGATTGCTAGCAAGAGCAGAGCTCGACGCCCATCAGTTTTATGTCACAGTTTGTTTATAGATGGGGTGACCGAATGGAAGCCAACTCAAAATGATATCATTCCAACTCCAAACTAGGCCAGACATACATAAGCGAGTGAGGTCTTTATAAACTCCAGACAGTGAGTTGTAGTAAAGGGTGAGTAGGCGGAGGATTATATAAGAGGAAAGCGAAGATCTGTCATAAACAACAGGTTTCTAACAGACTATGAGAGGAAACATCCGAAGGCAAGATCTTCTTACACCCAAATGCAGGAAACCAGCGAAGACAGTAATGCAACAACAAATCATTTATCATAACATAACTGTGCTAATTCATGCGAAGCATTCGATCATGAACCCTTTGGTATTAGACGAAAACATAGATGGAAAAGGAAAACTGTATGTCATATAACAAGATATCTCGTATACAGATGCATATCCAACAAACTAGAATGTCTGTTAAACTTTACAGCAGGGAGCTCTGCTCTACCATCAATCCTTTACAAAATGGCAAAAATGCCTACATATACTCTTTATTTCCTTTCGCCTGGCAGGGGCATCTCGAAACTTTCAATGGATGGCATCCCCTCAATCAGATATGTCCTTTGTTCCCCTGTCATACGTCTCTTTAATTCAGCATGGCTCTCGCCAGGGGGTAGCTGAGCCCTTTGAATGTTGACTTGGCGTGTGCAGGTTCCTCTGGCGAGTTGAAGACTCGGCGTTCCCTTCCTGAAGAGAACCGGTACAGGGGACCCTCCTGGGTAGACTTTCAGCCAAGATCTCCATACTCTACAATAAATGTGTGATGTGAGTTCTGAGCCATCTTTTCTTTTCTCCATTAATCTCCAGCCGATACTAGGATTTAGCCCGCATTAAATCGGTACCTGAGATCTCACCGTGTCTTCCTGCTTTCAGGATCGTTCTAAATCCCCTCTTTTGAGCCGAAGCGGCTCCTTGGTGTAACGACCCTTGATTATTAAGTATAATTAATTTAATAATATAATCCTAAAAGATTAGCTAAACTATATTTATGTCTTAAAATAACATTTCTAATAGATTATTATTAAATAG
>JZKD02S1691424.1:666234-679088 GCA_000966675.3 Picea glauca
TATTAATTAATTCATTAATTAATAAAGTATTAAATTAATGGTGGATAATAAGATATAATATTAAATTAGGTTACGTATCCCACAAGGGATAACGTATTCAATACATTAGGATAAGCAATAAAGGAGGGATAAGGGTATTAACGGTGGGGGGATAAGGTGTAATAAAGCAATTAGGTAGGGAGTTAATGAAGGGAAGACGGTGAAGGAGGAATAAGGGGGGGGGAAGGATTTTAGAGGGGGATTCATTCTACTGGAGTGGAGAAGGATTTTGGGAGCTCTGAGTATTGGAGGGAGAGTGGGATTTTGAGAGTTTGGAGTGTAGCAGTGCACCGGAGTTGCTGGAGGTTTTGGGCTCGGAGGGCTAGGATATCTGTTGATATCTTAGGGCTAGGAGCTAACTAGTCGGCAGGGAGGTCGGTTTTGGGTCGTGTCCTAAAGAAGCAGGAAGGAGCAAGCTGCAGATAATAGCATCAGGTTCAACAAGCTGCGAATAACAGCATCAGAGTTAAGGTATTTAATTCCAATTTATCCATTGATAAATTTTATAAGTGTTAAGTAAATTTGGAATTATTCTTCTTTATACAGCTTGTAGAAATTACTGTACATTTGGTAGAATTACTAGCTGTTAATTTAAAACTGGTCTTTACACTTGGATTCCCTCGGGAATCACTGCTGCAACAACCCGATCCATAGGTCCTTTCCAATCCCTTCACGACCTTCATCACCAGATTGTAGCCATCCTCGACTTGGTATCGGGGTTCAGGGTTTCGCGGCTCTTGCTGTCTAGAACTCCTTACCTTCCCAATCCCTGATTTGCGATGAGCTCATTTCACGCGCGAGCCCTCCTGAGCTTAACTCCTGACGCATATGACCAAGCCTCCACAACCGTGGCCCTACCCTCCTATTGGGGTTTCACGGTTTGCGATGTCAACGAGCATGGATCCTCCAGACTTGCGATTCCCCGAAACCCGATAGCTCATAGTCGTTCACCTATCAATGATCTGTTCCCCGCCATGAAAGTCTGCCACCTGTATTCCACTGGCTCTGGCGGTCCCACACGCTAACTGGTAGTTGTCAAGGTATCGCTTCTCGCGATCTCGCGACCCTGGACACAAAACTTTACAGCTCCAACTCACGACCTTTCGAGTTCGCGACATGCCGAGGCGCCTTCTGACACCTGTCTCCCACTACGGTCCTTAACTCCATAGGGAAATCGCGTACCGGGATATCACGATTCCCGTTGTCATGTGCGCGAGACTTTCAGTTTCTCGATCCCCGACTCTGCGGGATCTCTCACCACGTGTCCCGCCAAGATCAATGGCAAGGATCTCCATCGGTATTTCGAGACTCGAAAGGTCTAAGTTCTCTTACCTTTTGAAACCCCGATGACTCTAATACCCCGATAACTTCCCCGGGACTTCTCCTTTGCACACTAGGGCTTAACCCTGGCGCAACTTCTCGAGATCTAACAGCTGACGGGATTTCGTCGATCTCTTCTGTAAGATTCTGACCGTCGATTTGCTTTAAGGATGGTTCCCGACTACTGAAGACAAAACTTTGCTCGCTCGCTTGCTTTACTTACTGCTACAAAATTGGATTCTCTCATGATATGCTCAGGTGCTTCCCGTGAAAACTGCAGACCTAGGTACGCCTAATCCCGAGACAAGAAATATCACTAACATTAGGCTCCATGGGGGATAGAGTCATCCCTGCGATGCTCTAAGAACTCATTCCGCAGCTTCAGTGCCTTGCTGTTGGGCTATGGATTCATTTATTAAGCCGAAAACATAAAAAAGGAAGCAAACACAGAAGTAAGAGACAATATTTACAAACAGAAGAGCCATCTAAGGCTCAAATAAAACATTTTTTCAGAAAATGCCCATTCACTGGGCCGTTGAAAACCTCTTCACCCTCCAGATCCTGCAACCCATATGTGTTGTTGGGGAAAATCTCAGAGATTTTAAAGGGGCCGATCCAGAGGGCGTCGAACTTGCTATGCTTACCTTTATCCTTTCTGGGTGTGTCCCACTTAAATACCAAGTCCCCAATCTCGAACTCCTTTTTCTTGACCTTTTTGTCGAAAGCCTGCTTGATCTTATGCTGATGACTATAAGCCGCGTCCCTCACTTGTTCTCTAACCTGCTCCACTTCCACTATCTGATGAATTCTCCTGATCATATGATATGGTTCTCCCTCGTACTCTTGAAATAATTTCGCCACAGGTAAGGTGAGATGAGTAGGGAAAATCGCCTCTGCTCCGTAGACTAGTTGAAACGGTGAAGTGCCCAGAGACATCTTCGTTGTGACACGATCGGCCCATAGAGAAAAATTCAACTTTGAATCCTAGGCTCTTTTGTTATCCTCTAACAGTCTTTTGATGATCTTTATCATGCTTTTGTTAGAGGATTCCGCTAAACCATTGCCTTGGGGATAGTAGGGGGTGGAGTGAACCAGAGAGATCTGGAACTAATCACAGAACTTAATTAAAGGTTCAGATTTGAAAGAAGCAGCATTATCGGTGATGATTCTGCTGGGACAGCCAAATCGGGCTATGATATCCTCCAGAAAGATGATAATTACTTTATATGATGCGCTTCTGGTGGGGACAGCTTCTATCCACTTGGTGAAATAATCTATCGCAGTCAGGATCCATCTGTGCTGACCACTTGAGGGAGGATGAATCTCTCCGATGAAGTCCAACCCCCACTATTGAAAAGGTGCTAAAGATACTATGGGTTTCAATGGTAGCGATTTGAGTTGTTGCTTTCTTGAGAAATTTTGACATTTGGTGCAAGCTCTGACCACCCTGCAAACATCGGCGACTAAAGTAGGCCATTAATATCCAGCCCTGAGGATCTTATGAGCTGTGGTTTTCCAGAAATGATGCCCCCCACAAAGGCCTTTATGGAAATCAAACATAACCTTCTGGGCTTCGGGTGGGCTCAAATATCTTAGCATCATTCCCAAAGGATCTCTCCATTACAAAACTTGCTCAATGAGAAAATACCTGACCACCTTGAGCTTTAAATCTCTTACCCTGCTCTTACCCATTCCATCCAGAGGCTTCAACTCCCGCAGGAAGTAAAGAATATCACGATACCAGGCACAGTTTACGAGCAATAAGCCATCTTGAAGGCATGGGCTGGGCAGTTTGGTTTGCTGAGTTCCCGAGCGAATGTTGAGGAAATTGACTCCCAAGGCTTCACAATTGGATTCAGCCAATAACTTGGCTAGGCCTTGCCCCTTAACCAGCTTGGTGGGCTTTATTTCCAAGTCAAATTCCAAAATTTTTGCTATCCATTTGCCTCTTCTTCCATCTATGTCTGGTTGTACAAGAATGTCTTTTACGAAACCTGAAGGAACGTATGTTGCCACTTTTGAATGCAAAACATAGACTCTGAAAGCTTTGAGGGCTTTTACCAAAGCATAAGCCTGCTTCTCCATGATTTCATATCTGATCTCTGCATCTCTTAACGCCCTGCTGAAGAAAGTGATGGGCTGCTCATGCCCTTCCTCATTTTTCTGCAATAAGACCGCCGCCACTGTATCAAAAGAAGCAAAGGAGAAAATTAGGAACTCTTTGGATTAATCAGGACTGATAAGCACAGGTGCCTCAATCAATGCCTTTTTAATTTGGTCAAAAGAGGCCCTGGGCTCAGCAGTCCATTTCACTTTGTTTCCCTTCCTGAGCATGGTCGTGATGTGTTTCACTAGCTCGGCGAAATTTGAGACAAACCTTCTTAGAAAATTAATTTTCCCCAAAAAGGCCTGAACCTCTTTTTTAGACCTGGGAAGTGACAAGGCTTGAATTGCCTCCACCCTGCTGGGATCAATTATCACCCCTGTTCTCGATACTATATGTCCCAATAACTTCCCTTCCTGCATAGCAAACAAAGATTTATTGGGGTTCAAGGATAGGCCAAACCTTCGACACTTCAAGAAGACTCTCTTCAGATGACAGCGGTGCTCCTTTTCTGTCCTGGAGAAGACTGTGATATCATCTAGATAGATCACTACGAACTAGTCCTTTTCCCCGATGAAGGCTATATCCATGGCCCGCTGAAACGTTGCTCATGCATTCATCAACCCGAATGGAATTTTGGCATACATGAATGTGCCCCAAGGGGTGGTGAAGGTTGTCTTCTCCCTGTCCTCAGGCATGACCGATATCTGCTTATAGCCAGAAAACCCATCGATCATGGATATCCTAGAGGCACCAATTACCCTCTGCAGTATGTGTTCCATCTTAGGTAGGGGGTAATTGTCTTTCTTTGAACTTCTGTTGAGATTCCTGGAATCAACACAGAGTCTGATTTCTCCACTCTTCTTTCTTACTGGGACCAAATTGGCCACCCATTCAGAATATCTCAAGGGGACGATAATTTGGGCATCTAACAATTTCTTTACTTATTTCTCCATGGCGGGTAGCAACATGGGATTTATCTGTCTCAACTTCAGTCTGAATGGTTTAGCCTCTGCCTTTAGTGGGATCTTGTGCTCAATGACAGATGTGTCATAGGTCTTGAGGTCCTCATATGTCCATGCAAACACATCAGCGAACTCCTTTAGCAACTCAGTATATTCGGCCTTCTGTTCTCTGGTCAAACTGCTTGACAATTTGACAAACCTAGGCCTCTCCTGTGAACCAATGTTGCATTCGGTTGTCTCGGTATCTTCATTTGAGACCTTGCCTTTTACCGGCACGTCATTCCCGTCGAACAATCTTTCTAAAGGGACAATTCCTCTGGGAATGTGATTACTGGGCAGCTGAATGATCTGATGATTAGCGATTTTATTTAAAAACCCCTCAGGACGAGGGTCACCTTCCAAATCAGGATCTTGGTCAATATGCAACGCAGAAAATTCGTCCACTGCTTGGAGAAACCTTTCAAGTTCAGAATCATCCTCGAACACCTTCCAATGCTTGACATTGTTCGGCACCGAGGGCCTATATCTTATATCAACATCATTTTGTATCATAGGTGGTAGAGGAAATTTGAGCAGACTAGCTGAGACAGCTAAAGAATCGGCCAAGGTATTTTCTCCCCTCAGAATGAAAGAAATGTTAAAAGCCAAGAAGAAATTATCAATAAGGTCCCATACTTCATTCCGATAATTCCTGAGCCGAGGATTATGGGTATGGTAAGTATTCCTTATCTGCTGAATAATCAACTCAGCATCCCCGAATATTGTTATCTCTTCAATTCCCATTTCCTTTGCGACCCTCATACCCAGAACAAGAGCTTCATACTCTGCCACGTTGTTGGTGACTTCGAATTCCAGCTTGTATGACAGGGACACGACTTCTTGACAAGGTGATATGAAAACCACTCCAGCACCAGCTCCTACGCTAGAGGAAGCTCCGTCAAAGAAAATCTTCCACATAGAGGAGCTTTGGGGGGGAATTGGGTGATCAGGGCTGGGGTGTTTTCTGATTAGTAAAGAGATTTCAGGGGCATCGGTGAGCTGCAGTAAACTAGACCCCAAGTCGGTGTCAAGTGCAAAGATGGGATGATTGGTAGGGTCTACTTCATCACTGAAAATATAGGCCAGTTGTGCTTCTCTGTATAATCTCCTTTGTTCCCCTCCGAAGACCGGAATGGTGGAATATGTGAGATCCATCTGCAGTGTCCCTCCAAGATTTTTTATCCATGATCTAGACAACAGCATACCAAATTTAGGGGGGACGTCGGCCACCACAATATCCATGACCACACTTTTCATGGGCAGCTGAAACAGGGAAACCACCAGGTCTTTTATGACTTCGAGACACTGCACTCTCCTTGAATTGAAAGAATATAAATCATGATAATTCCTTGTCACCTCCAGTCCCAATTCTTCCATGACTATTTTTGGCATAAGGTTATGGGAAGCCCCCGAATCCATGAGGCAGTTATGCAGTACTTTATCATGTATGTTCAGGGATGTGTATAATGGGGGGGATGAATCATCCCTGTCTTCTACCATGGGGCCTAAGATGACGGTTGGTTTCTCATCTTGAAGGTTTACTGAGTCAGAGGGGGGCTTGGGGGATTCAGATTGTAGCAGCTTGGAGAGGTACCTTTTGAAGTCCTCATTTTTAACTAGCTCAGAGAGAGGTACAGGAATCCTAATCTTCTGAATCTCATGCTCAAAATTGAAGGAGGGGGTAGGTTTAGGAGCTTCTCTTACCTCAGTGACAGGCTCTCTGGTTGTTGGTGAAGCACTGAGTCTTCTTTTCTTTAGTTGTGGCTGCTGCAGTTTTAGTGGGCCTCTCTGCTATGAGGGGCTAGTCTGAGCTATTGAGGTCTCCTTCTTTCCTTCTCGATCTGATATTATACCTGTTAGAAGTGCGATCGGCCCTCTGTTCTTTCCCTAACTCATGAATTTGAGCACTCATCAGTGATTCCTCATACGCAGACTGCGTCAAATGAGGAAACGGGGGAGCTTCCTCAATACAGTGAATTTCAGGGCCAAACTCGTCTATCTCCTCTCTCTCCTCATGATCTACTAGGTTATTTTGGAGGGGGGCTTGAATCCTTTGATCTTCTATGTCCTTTCCCCTTTGTTCCCTCAGGAAAACCTGAGGCATATTGTTAGTAGGTCGTCTAAAACCTCTATTATCATTGTTTTGGGGACTTTTGTACATGGGCTTCCCTTCTAATTCCAACCTTTCTAACTTGTCAGCAATCGATTTTATTTCTCTAGCTATCTCATCTATCTGATGGGGCAGGGGAGAGGAACTGGATGAGGAAGCTTCAGGCCTGTTCTTGGATGTATTTCTATCACCTGTGTTCCTGAGTCGGTTGATGGCCAATATGTTGGATTCTACCTCCACGGCCGCATCTTGCACGTGGGCCAGCATAGCAGCCCTTCTCTCCCTTAGTAGTAGGCAGAAATCAGGATCAAAAGCGCTGGAGTAAGTGATATTTGCAAACGCTTCGGAGGGTTTTATCTCAGCAGGGATATTGTTGTACATTTTATTAAACCGCTTGGAGAAATTGGAGACAGACTCTCCTTCCTTTCTTTTCAACGACCCAAACTCTGTCATGTAATACATGAAATCTTTTTTATCTCCCCACTGTCTCAGAAAGGTACTATCTAAAGCTTTGATCCCATCAATAGATCTGGGAGGCAGGGCCTTGAACCATTTTCTAGCCTCTCCTTGGAGACTATGGACAAAAATCCTCATCCATACGTCTGCATGCATGATGACATTATCATCTGTGAAACTGTAGAAGGCTTCTAGGTGTTCTTCAGCAGTTACGTCCCCCTCACCCATGAACTTGGGTAGTTTCTTGAGGTAACCATCTGTTGGGAGGGCATTGAGGGGTTGAGGTAACACAAGGGGAGCATACCTAGCGGCTATAATAGCTTCCATTTTGGTCATAGGGGGGTTAGCACCAGCCATAGGAATATTAGGTGGCGGAGAACTTGGAGGAGAAGGAGTTCGCGAAGGGGCTGCAGGGAATGAGTCTCGAAGTGGAGTGGGAAACAAAAGAGAGTTCAAGGAGGAAGCTAACGAGCTTAAGTTAGCAGGTGCTCCTCCTTGTGCAGGAGTAGTAAAGATAGGAGCGTGGATATATTCTATGGTCCCGGCCCAACGCCAAGATACAGGTTCAGGGGAGATGGGAGTGACAAGGTCTCATCCCTCTGGTACCAGGCCAGGAGAGGAAAACTCAACAGGAACACTCCCAAAATTTAGGAAATGGGAAACTGCAGTGACAGGCCTGCTGGGAAGCCGAGGAGAAGAAAATGGAGTTTCTACAGAAAGAGATAGTGGATTACCTGGTTCAGCGGTAGAAGCTCCTTCTTCAGGGGCCTTTCCCTTTCTGAGCACCGCCTCTGGATCTGTTTCAGGCGTAGCTAGAGGCAGCAGTGGATGAGACCGCATATGTCTGCCTCTGAAAGCCACAATTAATAGAGCAGGTTCTCCCCAGTGGAGTCGTCACAGTGGAGTCGCCAGATGCACAGTAGCAATCTCAATAGTTCTGATATCTGATGCACCTTCAGAATCAGTTGATCGTTGCCGTTCTGCCCAGGGAAAATTTTCAATTTCGTCCTCGGAAACGGCGCCAGAAATGTTGGCGACGGAAGTCACTCCTAGATTGCTAGCAGGAGCAGAGCCCGACGCCCATTAGTTTTATGTCACGGTTTGTTTATAGATGGGGTGACCAAATGGAAGCCAACTCAAAACGATATCATTCCAACTCCAAACTAGGCCAGGCATACATAAGCGAGTGAGGTCTTTATAAACTCCAGACAGTGAGTTGTAGTAAAGGGTGAACAGGCGGAGGATTATATAAGAGGAAAGCGAAGATCTGTCATAAATGGCAGGTTTCTAACAGACTGTGAGAGGAAACATCCGAAGGCAAGATCTTCTTACACCCAAATGCAAGAAACTAGCAAAGACAGTAATGCAACAACAAATCATTTATCATAACATAACTGTGCTAATTCATGCGAAGCATTCGATCATGAACCCTCTGGTATTAGACGAAAACATAGATGGAAAAGGAAAATTGTCTGTCATATAACAAGATATCTCGTATACAGATGCATATCCAACAAACTAGAATGTCTGTTAAACTTTACAGCAGGGAGCTCTGCTCTACCATCGATCCTTTACAAAATGGAAAAAATGCCTACATATACTCTTTTTTTCCTTTCGCCTGGCAGGGGCGTCTCAGAACTTTCAATGGATGGCGTCCCCTCAATCAGATATGTCCTCTGTTCCCCTATCATACGCCTCTTTAATTCAACATGGCTCTCGCCAGGGGGTAGCTGAGCCCTTTGAATGTTGACTTGGCGTGTGCAGGTTCCTCTAGCGAGTTGAATACTCGGCGTTCCCTTCCTGAAGAGAACCGATACAGGGGACCCTCCCGGGTAGAATTTCAGCCGAGATCTCCATACTCTGCAATAAATGTGTGATGTGAGTTCTGAGCCATATTTTCTTTTCTCCATTAATCTCCAGCCGGTACTAGGATTTAGCCCGCATTAAATCGGTACCTGAGATCTCACCGTGTCTTCCTGCTTTCGGGATCGTTCTAAATCCCCTCTTTTGAGCCGAAGCGGCTCCTTGGATTCCCTCGGGAATCACTGCTACAACAACCCGATCCACAGGTCCTTTCCAATCCCTTCACATCCTTCATCACCAGATTGTAGCCATCCCTGACTCTATATCGGGGTTCGGGGTTTCGCGTCTCTTGATGTCTAGAACTCCTTACCTTCCCAATCCCCGATTTGTGATGAGCTCCTTTCACGCGCGAGCCCTCTTGATCTTAACTCCTGACGCATATGACCACGCCTCCACGATCGTGGCCCTACCCTCCTATCAAGGTTTCGCGTTTTGCGATGTCAACGAGCATGGATCCTCCGGACTTGCGATTCCCCAAAACCCGATAGCTCATGGTCGTTGACCTGTCAATGATCCGTTCCCTGCCGCGAAAGCCTACCACCTATATTCCACTGGCTCTGGCGGTCCCACATGCTAACCGGCGGTTGCCGAGGTATCGCTTCTCGTGATCTCACGACCCTGGATGCAAAAATTTGCAGCTCCAACTCATGACCTTCCAAGTTCGCGACATGTCGAGGCGCCTTCCGACACCTGTCTCCCACTACGGTCCTTAACTCCATAGGGAAATCGCGTACCGGGATATCGCGATTCCCGTTGTCATGTGCGCGAGACTTTCAGTTTCTCGATCCCCGACTCTGCAGGATCTCTCGCCACGTGTCCCTCCAAGATCAACGGCAAGGATCTCCATCAGTATTTCGAGACTCGAAAGGTCTCAGTTCTCTTACCTTTTGAAACCCCAATGACTCTAATATCCCGATAACTTCCCCGGGACTTCTCCTCTGCACACTAGGGCTTAACCCCGGCGCAACTTCTCGAGATCTAATGGCTGACGGTATTTCGTCGATCTCTTTTGTAAGATTCTGACCATCGATTTGCTTTAAGGATGGTTCCCGACTGCTGAAGACAAAACTTTGCCCGCTCGCTTGCTTTACTTGCTGCTACAAAATGGGATTCTCTCATGATATGCTCAGGTGCTTCCTGTGCAAACTGCAGACCTGGGTACGCCTAATCCCGAGACAAGAAATATCGCTAACATAACCTATGAAAGTTAAGAATATGAGAGTAATAAAATTTCTAGATATAAACAATTTAAAGGCCAAGGGATACTTTAATGGAGTAAGTCAAGGTTCCCTAGGTATTTGTAGAGGCATTCTTCTTATGTGAGAAAATCATTTTATTTCACTCAAATAAACTTGTGGTCAAAGTAAAAATAATAAGGATAAATTGTATGCTTTGTGTTTGCTGCTAAAGATTGCATATGATAGAGGTATAATTAGTCTTCAAATCATGGGTGATTCCAAGGTCATTATTGATTGTGAAAATAGAAAAAGCAAATTGGAAAACTTAAAACTTCTTCTGATTATGGAAAAATTCAATGAGGTAAGGCATATGCTCACATAAGTCTCTTTTAAACCTATTTTAAGAGAGTTAAATGAGAAGGAAGAAAATGTTTGTAAGGAAGCATTACCCTTCATGAAGGTTTATTGGTCTTAGCTGAAACAGGAGGAAGTACTCTTCCAGAAGAAGTTATATCTCTTTACTTAAGAACTATAATGTTGGGTATGTGTTATATTATTTGCATGACCAAAATTAGTATCTGTGTTGAATCGGGTGTTTGGGGGGGGGTAACAAGGGGGGAAATCCCCCTTGTCCTAGGGGTCATAGGGGTTTGAGGGCAACACACCCCCTCCCCCCCAAAAAAAAAATGGTGTTTTTTGTGTTTGTTTTTAGCAGTTTTTTGGCACATGCTTTTAGCCAATGGTTTTCTAATTCTGATTTAGGAATTAGGGTTGTTGACTAATTCAAGTAAATGGATTAGGGGTTTGGGATACCATATGATCTTATATATATTGTATTGTAAACAATGAAAACATTTGATGAGTAAAATATTAGAGGTGAGGCTTTAAACAGGTTGTTGGTTTCTTGCTTTGGCTTTAAATGTGTGTGTGTCGTTGTATCTTTTATGTTTTTATTAAGAATTTATTTGTATTAGTTAATTATACATGGTTAAATCTGCATTTGGTATCAAATATGTTATTGGATTTAGGGGGACGCCTTTGTGGCTAAGGGTTTGGCTCAGGTCTATGATAAACCTTGTTACAATGGGAGATCTGCAATATCGATTCTTCAAGTAAAAAGAAATGGCGAGTAGTTAAAAAATAGAGATCGATAAATTTAATGGGTAAATTTTTGAATTGTGGAAGCTCAATATGGAATATATGTTGGTGGACAAAGATCGGTGGATTGATGTGGATCTAGGTACTGCACCTACAATAATTTCAACAAAAGACTGGGAAAAGTTGGATCGGAAGGCAAAGAGCACAATATGGTGTGTCTCCTAGATTTAGTATTACTAAATGTTTCATGGGAAGCTACAACCAAAGAATCATGAGATAAGTTAGGGGATTTGTATCCATAAACGTCTCTGGTAAACAAACTATTCTTGTGGAAGAAGCTATACAACCTGAGGATGAAAAATGGAGACTTAGTGACAAAGCATACGAATGCATTCAATATTGTGGTACGTTAGTTATTGTCTATTGATATTAAGATTTATAATGAAGATAAGTGTATTAGTTTATTGTTCTCTTCACCAGACTCATGGGATATTCGGATTGTGTCCATGGGTAGTAATTCAACTAATTTAACTTTCGATGATGTGGTCTCATCCTTGTTATCAGAGGAGATGAGGTAGAAAAATATGGAAATCTAGAGCATAGATGTCTTATTTGCAAGAGGACACTTCCAGGAAAGAAATGGATCTAAGTCCTCAAGTGGGATATCTAAATCTAGGGGAATATTTAAATCTCCCAAAAAAAATTAAAGGTGTGATAAAGATGTGGAAAACAAGGGCACTACAAGAAACAATGTAGATCAACAAGTGTTGAGAGAGGGGAGGGATCCAATGATGCCTCTTCGACAAAAGAAAAAACCTTTGCAGATGAAGGAGGAGATGTGTACTTGGATTCTTCAAGAACACATGCAGATCATGAGGCATGTTTGGTCAATTTAGGTGCATCCTTTCATATGACTCCACAAAGGTAGTGGTTTTGTGAATATGAAAGGTACGATGGAGGTGATGTTTTCCTAGGTGATGAATCGACAACCAAAATCATACGAAGAGGAAAATTTGAGTTGAAGCCCATGTATGGAAGGATTAGAACACTCTCTGGTGTTCTACACATCCCAGAGTTGGACATAAATTTTATTACTATAAGAAAAATGGATGATGTAGGTGTAAAAAAAGAGTTTGAGAAAGAAACATGCAAGATGATTCGAGGGGAAATGGTTTTGCTGAAGGGAGTTCATATTGGAACCATGTATAAGCTACTAGGAAGCACTATTAGTGATGGGTGCAACAACTTCATGTTCCTGAGATTGGATATGAAGAAGAAAAAAACCCTACATTATTTGGAGAAAAGACTATGTTGTGGCATCAAAGACTAGGACATATCGGAGAGAAGGGACTTCGATTATTACATAGTAAATTTATGGTTGAAGGTATGTCTAAATGATCTCTAGATTTCAATTTCTATGAACACTTCATATATGGGAAGCAAAATTGGGTAATATTCCCTTCTATTTTGATGAGGGAAGACGGAATTTTATAATTGGTGCACAGTGATGTGTTTCGACGTGCATATACCCTGACCTCATTGAGGACATGCATAGAGAAACAACAAAGAGAAAATTGATCTAATATTGTTGAGTTGGATTATGTAGACAATGAAATGAAGGCATAAATATGAATGAAAATATAAAAATATATTGCAGAGCATAATAATATAGTGAAACCCAA
>JZKD02S1691424.1:679098-711256 GCA_000966675.3 Picea glauca
GAAGGTTTATTGGTCTTAGCTGAAACAGGAGGAAGTACTCTTCCAGAAGAAGTTATATCTCTTTACTTAAGAACTATAATGTTGGGTATGTGTTATATTATTTGCATGACCAAAATTAGTATCTGTGTTGAATCGGGTGTTTGGGGGGGGGTAACAAGGGGGGAAATCCCCCTTGTCCTAGGGGTCATAGGGGTTTGAGGGCAACACACCCCCTCCCCCCCAAAAAAAAAATGGTGTTTTTTGTGTTTGTTTTTAGCAGTTTTTTGGCACATGCTTTTAGCCAATGGTTTTCTAATTCTGATTTAGGAATTAGGGTTGTTGACTAATTCAAGTAAATGGATTAGGGGTTTGGGATACCATATGATCTTATATATATTGTATTGTAAACAATGAAAACATTTGATGAGTAAAATATTAGAGGTGAGGCTTTAAACAGGTTGTTGGTTTCTTGCTTTGGCTTTAAATGTGTGTGTGTCGTTGTATCTTTTATGTTTTTATTAAGAATTTATTTGTATTAGTTAATTATACATGGTTAAATCTGCATTTGGTATCAAATATGTTATTGGATTTAGGGGGACGCCTTTGTGGCTAAGGGTTTGGCTCAGGTCTATGATAAACCTTGTTACAATGGGAGATCTGCAATATCGATTCTTCAAGTAAAAAGAAATGGCGAGTAGTTAAAAAATAGAGATCGATAAATTTAATGGGTAAATTTTTGAATTGTGGAAGCTCAATATGGAATATATGTTGGTGGACAAAGATCGGTGGATTGATGTGGATCTAGGTACTGCACCTACAATAATTTCAACAAAAGACTGGGAAAAGTTGGATCGGAAGGCAAAGAGCACAATATGGTGTGTCTCCTAGATTTAGTATTACTAAATGTTTCATGGGAAGCTACAACCAAAGAATCATGAGATAAGTTAGGGGATTTGTATCCATAAACGTCTCTGGTAAACAAACTATTCTTGTGGAAGAAGCTATACAACCTGAGGATGAAAAATGGAGACTTAGTGACAAAGCATACGAATGCATTCAATATTGTGGTACGTTAGTTATTGTCTATTGATATTAAGATTTATAATGAAGATAAGTGTATTAGTTTATTGTTCTCTTCACCAGACTCATGGGATATTCGGATTGTGTCCATGGGTAGTAATTCAACTAATTTAACTTTCGATGATGTGGTCTCATCCTTGTTATCAGAGGAGATGAGGTAGAAAAATATGGAAATCTAGAGCATAGATGTCTTATTTGCAAGAGGACACTTCCAGGAAAGAAATGGATCTAAGTCCTCAAGTGGGATATCTAAATCTAGGGGAATATTTAAATCTCCCAAAAAAAATTAAAGGTGTGATAAAGATGTGGAAAACAAGGGCACTACAAGAAACAATGTAGATCAACAAGTGTTGAGAGAGGGGAGGGATCCAATGATGCCTCTTCGACAAAAGAAAAAACCTTTGCAGATGAAGGAGGAGATGTGTACTTGGATTCTTCAAGAACACATGCAGATCATGAGGCATGTTTGGTCAATTTAGGTGCATCCTTTCATATGACTCCACAAAGGTAGTGGTTTTGTGAATATGAAAGGTACGATGGAGGTGATGTTTTCCTAGGTGATGAATCGACAACCAAAATCATACGAAGAGGAAAATTTGAGTTGAAGCCCATGTATGGAAGGATTAGAACACTCTCTGGTGTTCTACACATCCCAGAGTTGGACATAAATTTTATTACTATAAGAAAAATGGATGATGTAGGTGTAAAAAAAGAGTTTGAGAAAGAAACATGCAAGATGATTCGAGGGGAAATGGTTTTGCTGAAGGGAGTTCATATTGGAACCATGTATAAGCTACTAGGAAGCACTATTAGTGATGGGTGCAACAACTTCATGTTCCTGAGATTGGATATGAAGAAGAAAAAAACCCTACATTATTTGGAGAAAAGACTATGTTGTGGCATCAAAGACTAGGACATATCGGAGAGAAGGGACTTCGATTATTACATAGTAAATTTATGGTTGAAGGTATGTCTAAATGATCTCTAGATTTCAATTTCTATGAACACTTCATATATGGGAAGCAAAATTGGGTAATATTCCCTTCTATTTTGATGAGGGAAGACGGAATTTTATAATTGGTGCACAGTGATGTGTTTCGACGTGCATATACCCTGACCTCATTGAGGACATGCATAGAGAAACAACAAAGAGAAAATTGATCTAATATTGTTGAGTTGGATTATGTAGACAATGAAATGAAGGCATAAATATGAATGAAAATATAAAAATATATTGCAGAGCATAATAATATAGTGAAACCCAAATTTTTTAATGAATGAATTGTAAAAAGACTATAAAATGCAAAGCAATGCAAACTTAAAGCTATAATGGTGGTAGCTTATCTCTAAAGGGATATGTGTCAGTTGCACTTGTTTGCAAGAAAACATTACAAGCTTCCAAAACTACCTTTTAACATAAAGTATGATGTTCTTAGATGGAGAGACCCTAAATATCCAAAACCCTAACCCTAGGAAATGATGTGGAAAAAGGAATTTGTTCCCTTAGGAGGCTAGTTGATACATCAACTTCACAAGGGCACAACTTTTGCATTAAAACTCTATTTAGGGTGTTTCTTGGACTATTACAAAGCTTAATCCTTGTTTTGTGTGTTTGGTAGGCCACATAATGCATGTGTCAACTGCAAAAAATGCAAGGGAAATGCCTCAAAAATGTGTCATAATTTCTAGACCTAAAAAAAGTGCAGTAAAATTCCCAAGATGTGGAACCATGCTAAGTCAGTGGAATAGGTGGGTGACCACTAGTATCCACCTAGATCAAAATGGCTCAAAAGGATTACAAATCACATGATTTTCTTCAGCAACATTTGTTGATGTCCTTATTATGATTTTGTAAAGACACATTTGCTTTCTTTTATCCAATCAGAGACTCTAGCAACTATTTATTTCCCATATTTTTTAATTGAATTATGAATTTTATATATTCCATAGTTCTTTTGTCTTTTTCCTACAAAAATTAAAAAAACATAACATTCATACACTTTTATGATGAAAATACAAGATGCCTTGAAAGTAAAGAAAAATATATTTTCTTGCATCCATTTCAACCATTTTACACCATATGTGGATAACCAATGGTTCATAACTCATCTCATTGTAGAACCTTTCAAGAAAACACAACTTGCAAATATGAAATAGCTTGAAATGTACACCAAACACAGAAGATGAGACAATGGAATGAATTTTCTACAAGTCAATTCTTCAAGAATGTTGTTTAGTAGTTACTCAAATTTCTTATGAGGACTGCAAATGAAGCATTTCATCCTACATCGTTCCACTTGAGAAAAATGTCTCAAAAAGACTTGTTCGCATCAACAATAGATAATCTTGTTACAAAAATCAAGAAACTCTAGCGACCATACTCTTAGTTACAAACTAACCATTTTGTTCAAATTTTTTACTTTCATAAACAAATGAACATACGTATTAATAGTGTTTCTTTTTATTAAGGATTCAAAACATAATATTATATATTATTGGTTTTGAACTTTTATTTTTTTATTTGTATTCTAATGTTAAAGTTATATACGATATTACTTTTGACTAAATAGAAACTTTTGATATTTATTTTTCAACAACTACAATGTTTTCACTCTTAATGGTTTTTGAACTTCGCAAATTTCTTTCAAGAGCATAGTCAAACTTATTTGTTCCTGATTTTATGTACATTGTACTACCACTTGTAATCCACATTATAGAGTATCAATATTACACCTATCCAATGTGCTTTAGTGGCATATTTTGCAATTAAGTTAGCTTACGTTTCTTACATAAATTTCCCTTCATTCTTGTAAATGCAAACTATATTTTTAAGCATATTAAATATCTATTGTGAATTATATCTTAATAGTATCTCTAATGACCAAACCCATAGCATCAAGTCTAAAAATGCAATTAAGTTAAATGTTGGGACTGAAATGTACTAAGAATTGTGTATGGACTTCTCGTTCATTAATTCTTCTTTTTGTTTTTGAAGAATGCACAAGTACATTGTGAATATGATAGTAAAAACAATTTGACAACCACAAAACAAATCTATCATAAATTCCCTCATAGTACTTGTTGTAGAGATACTCAGTATAGAGGGCCTAGGCTATCAAGTTCACTTGTCATGAAGAATATTCAAATAATTGTTGGAACTCAAGGAAAAAAACATTTGTAGTAAGGATAACAAATGTCGTTAGTTGAG
Organism: Picea glauca; assembly: GCA_000966675.3. Classification (NCBI taxonomy): domain Eukaryota; kingdom Viridiplantae; phylum Streptophyta; class Pinopsida; order Pinales; family Pinaceae; genus Picea; species Picea glauca. The sequence goes on from JZKD02S1691424.1 coordinate 683,366, forward strand.
GTTACTTTCCCAAAGGACAAAAAACATATCACCTTGTTTGTGTAGAAATTCAAATTCCATTAGTGGAAGAAAACCATTGGGAGATTTTGTTAATCATAGCTTATGTCTATCTTAATTAGTCATTGATATCTTATTATTAAGACTCTAGTGAGGATAGAGATCATTTATATCATCATCTATTTAATTAACAACTATGAATGGTTTTATATCACTTCTTGGAATCATATTATTCTTTATTGGACTAGGTTTTCCCATGACAAAGGTATAGAGAAGTATCTAAGACTATATATGCAGTAAACAAAGTACCAATAGGTAAGAGGGTGGTTGTAAGTATAGAATTGACATAACAAAGAGGTAAACCCCACACACACAAAAAAATCCATGATGCCTTTTACATGTTTTACAACCTTAAGCATACTCATGTGAAAGGAGTTCAAGAATATGCTAGTTTCCAATTTAAACTCTAAGCCAAAGCCAAAAGACTTCATAGAATTATTTTATTAATAACTAGAGGACGACGGATGTTTGGATGACACTCTAGTCTCTATCTTTTTATTTTGAAACACATTTTAAAGTAATCAAGATCAAATGCCAAATCAATAGGACTTTTGTAATTTGAAACATGGAAGATAGGGATTAAAGTTCAACTTTAATAATTAACATGATTGAAAAAAATTACTTTTCACGATAAAATTATATATGATTTTCATGTATACATTATATACAACTAGGGAAATTTCATTGCAACAGTTACATGTAGATCACTTAATTGTCTCTGTGTTAGATAATTGTTGATAATTGGTTGTCTACCAAAAACAAGTAGAATGGTTGGATTGAAAGGAGATTGTCTCTCTTGATAAAATAATTAAGGGTGCATATATGGTGAATGGGATTGGAAATGTGTTTGGACCTTCATTTTTAAATATGTTGGTCCTAGCATTTGAAGTTACCTTTAGGAAATCTATATAGCCACGAGATTTGTCAAGTACAATTTGTATCTTATGAGTTGGACATACTTCAAAACAAGGCTAAATATTCTACATTTTTTAACTTTCTAATTTTCCATTAGCAAAATTTGGATAGGAAATCATTGCCAAAACTACAATTTTAGATTAATGAAATTATTTTTTTAATGAAAAATGGATTCATCACCCTCAAATACCCCTACAACAACTTGATTATGCAATTATAACATCTAATATTTGTAATGTAATCAATCCAAAATGATTCTTTCCAAAAATGTTGGTTTCCCTTCCCATTATTTTGAGTGATTGGAAAAGAGCCAATTTGTAGAACGTTTATATTTCTATTATACTTAATAATGTTGAGTATTCTCCATCAAATACATGATTTTTTCTATCTCCAATGGTATGTGTTGGAATATTCATGAATAATGAGGGGGGGGTGAATCAGTATTGAGCACTTTTTACCATTTTTAATCACAGCATATGTAAACATTAACTTATCAACAATTCTATTCAATTATGATTTCATTTAACATGTCATTAACATATAACCATAAACAATATAATTAAAAAATGCATCAAATCGTACACAGTGTAAAAGAGAGTTTTACGTGGAAACCCAAATGGGAGAAAACTAAGAAATTATTTCTTATATATTAGAAGATTACATTTATAGGAATCACTAACTTCCAAAATTCTCTAGCACCAACTGGAAGGAGGCACCAACCCCCTATTTACAAACTCTAACCTGAAGGAATCTACAACTCACCAAATTCTCCAGCTGCAACTGGAAGGAGGATTCAACCCCCCTCTAACCTGAAGTAAGCTCCAACTCCCTGTATTTTCTAGCACCAACTGGAAGGAGTCTCATCCCTTGATTTATATGCTCCAACTTGAAGGAAGCTCCAAATCCCTATATTCTATGGCTAGCCTTTACTTACCCTTCATTCCTCCATGGAATATAAATGGAGACTTAATCTGTCACTGAAACCATCACTGATAACCAACCTATCATTGTCATTGATAACCAACTTTTCATTGTCACTGATAATCAACCTATAACTGTCACTGATACTCAACATATCATTGTCAATGATAATCAACCTGTCACTGATAATGATACATCATCATCATCATCACATCATCATCAACAAAACTAGATCCACTCACATAAATCATAGCCAAGATCACCAAAAACATATGCACGACATCACCAACATATGTCAAAAACCATATCCCAAGATATATTTTCTATAATATCCATAAATCGTGTATCAAAGATATGCCTCAAACATATGTCATATCATTCATGATATTCTCACCCATGTACCAAAATATGTGCCTTGAACATATTCCATATCATTCATGATATGCCTCAACCATGTACCAAAATATATGCCTCAAAGAATATACCAAAATACACCTTAAACCATGTTCCAAATATCCAAGATACTCTTCAAACCGTGTGCCAAAAGCATGCTTTAAGCACATACCATAACCACCAAGATATGAACATCAAAACACATAGAAAGCACACCTTACATTTTGTAACAACCTAATACATCAGATCTCATATCACCAACATATTTCTCTAGCCATATGCCAAAGGTTCTCAAAGATATTCCTCAAGGAATATACCAAAATATCCAAGACATACTTCAAAACATGTAGACAAGAATACCTTTCATCATGAGGAAACCCTAATGCATCACATCTCTGATCATCATACCTTTCTCAACATTAGCATCAAGACAAGGGCTCNTTTTTTATTTGTATTCTAATGTTAAAGTTATATACGATATTACTTTTGACTAAATAGAAACTTTTGATATTTATTTTTCAACAACTACAATGTTTTCACTCTTAATGGTTTTTGAACTTCGCAAATTTCTTTCAAGAGCATAGTCAAACTTATTTGTTCCTGATTTTATGTACATTGTACTACCACTTGTAATCCACATTATAGAGTATCAATATTACACCTATCCAATGTGCTTTAGTGGCATATTTTGCAATTAAGTTAGCTTACGTTTCTTACATAAATTTCCCTTCATTCTTGTAAATGCAAACTATATTTTTAAGCATATTAAATATCTATTGTGAATTATATCTTAATAGTATCTCTAATGACCAAACCCATAGCATCAAGTCTAAAAATGCAATTAAGTTAAATGTTGGGACTGAAATGTACTAAGAATTGTGTATGGACTTCTCGTTCATTAATTCTTCTTTTTGTTTTTGAAGAATGCACAAGTACATTGTGAATATGATAGTAAAAACAATTTGACAACCACAAAACAAATCTATCATAAATTCCCTCATAGTACTTGTTGTAGAGATACTCAGTATAGAGGGCCTAGGCTATCAAGTTCACTTGTCATGAAGAATATTCAAATAATTGTTGGAACTCAAGGAAAAAAACATTTGTAGTAAGGATAACAAATGTCGTTAGTTGAGGTTACTTTCCCAAAGGACAAAAAACATATCACCTTGTTTGTGTAGAAATTCAAATTCCATTAGTGGAAGAAAACCATTGGGAGATTTTGTTAATCATAGCTTATGTCTATCTTAATTAGTCATTGATATCTTATTATTAAGACTCTAGTGAGGATAGAGATCATTTATATCATCATCTATTTAATTAACAACTATGAATGGTTTTATATCACTTCTTGGAATCATATTATTCTTTATTGGACTAGGTTTTCCCATGACAAAGGTATAGAGAAGTATCTAAGACTATATATGCAGTAAACAAAGTACCAATAGGTAAGAGGGTGGTTGTAAGTATAGAATTGACATAACAAAGAGGTAAACCCCACACACACAAAAAAATCCATGATGCCTTTTACATGTTTTACAACCTTAAGCATACTCATGTGAAAGGAGTTCAAGAATATGCTAGTTTCCAATTTAAACTCTAAGCCAAAGCCAAAAGACTTCATAGAATTATTTTATTAATAACTAGAGGACGACGGATGTTTGGATGACACTCTAGTCTCTATCTTTTTATTTTGAAACACATTTTAAAGTAATCAAGATCAAATGCCAAATCAATAGGACTTTTGTAATTTGAAACATGGAAGATAGGGATTAAAGTTCAACTTTAATAATTAACATGATTGAAAAAAATTACTTTTCACGATAAAATTATATATGATTTTCATGTATACATTATATACAACTAGGGAAATTTCATTGCAACAGTTACATGTAGATCACTTAATTGTCTCTGTGTTAGATAATTGTTGATAATTGGTTGTCTACCAAAAACAAGTAGAATGGTTGGATTGAAAGGAGATTGTCTCTCTTGATAAAATAATTAAGGGTGCATATATGGTGAATGGGATTGGAAATGTGTTTGGACCTTCATTTTTAAATATGTTGGTCCTAGCATTTGAAGTTACCTTTAGGAAATCTATATAGCCACGAGATTTGTCAAGTACAATTTGTATCGTATGAGTTGGACATACTTCAAAAGAAGGCTAAATATTCTACATTTTTTAACTTTCTAATTTTCCATTAGCAAAATTTGGATAGGAAATCATTACCAAAACTACAATTTTAGATTAATGAAATTATTTTTTTAATGAAAAATGGATTCATCACCCTCAAATACCCCTACAACAACTTGATTATGCAATTATAAAATCTAATATTTGTAATGTAATCAATCCAAAATGATTCTTTCCAAAAATGTTGGTTTCCCTTCCCATTATTTTGAGTGATCGGAAAAGAGCCAATTTGTAGAACGTTTATATTTCTATTATACTTAATAATGTTGAGTATTCTCCATCAAATACATGATTTTTTCTATCTCCAATGGTATGTGTTGGAATATTCATGAATAATGAGGGGGGGGTGAATCAGTATTGAGCACTTTTTACCATTTTTAATCACAGCATATGTAAACATTAACTTATCAACAATTCTATTCAATTATGATTTCATTTAACATGTCATTAACATATAACCATAAACAATATAATTAAAAAATGCATCAAATCGTACACAGTGTAAAAGAGAGTTTTACGTGGAAACCCAAATGGGAGAAAACTAAGAAATTATTTCTTATATATTAGAAGATTACATTTATAGGAATCACTAACTTCCAAAATTCTCTAGCACCAACTGGAAGGAGGCACCAACCCCCTATTTACAAACTCTAACCTGAAGGAATCTACAACTCACCAAATTCTCCAGCTGCAACTGGAAGGAGGATTCAACCCCCCTCTAACCTGAAGTAAGCTCCAACTCCCTGTATTTTCTAGCACCAACTGGAAGGAGTCTCATCCCTTGATTTATATGCTCCAACTTGAAGGAAGCTCCAAATCCCTATATTCTATGGCTAGCCTTTACTTACCCTTCATTCCTCCATGGAATATAAATGGAGACTTAATCTGTCACTGAAACCATCACTGATAACCAACCTATCATTGTCATTGATAACCAACTTTTCATTGTCACTGATAATCAACCTATAACTGTCACTGATACTCAACATATCATTGTCAATGATAATCAACCTGTCACTGATAATGATACATCATCATCATCATCACATCATCATCAACAAAACTAGATCCACTCACATAAATCATAGCCAAGATCACCAAAAACATATGCACGACATCACCAACATATGTCAAAAACCATATCCCAAGATATATTTTCTATAATATCCATAAATCGTGTATCAAAGATATGCCTCAAACATATGTCATATCATTCATGATATTCTCACCCATGTACCAAAATATGTGCCTTGAACATATTCCATATCATTCATGATATGCCTCAACCATGTACCAAAATATATGCCTCAAAGAATATACCAAAATACACCTTAAACCATGTTCCAAATATCCAAGATACTCTTCAAACCGTGTGCCAAAAGCATGCTTTAAGCACATACCATAACCACCAAGATATGAACATCAAAACACATAGAAAGCACACCTTACATTTTGTAACAACCTAATACATCAGATCTCATATCACCAACATATTTCTCTAGCCATATGCCAAAGGTTCTCAAAGATATTCCTCAAGGAATATACCAAAATATCCAAGACATACTTCAAAACATGTAGACAAGAATACCTTTCATCATGAGGAAACCCTAATGCATCACATCTCTGATCATCATACCTTTCTCAACATTAGCATCAAGACAAGGGCTCCTTCTTCAAAACTTTTGCACAGATCCACTACTCATACACTATCAACCCACAAGAATTCATGTTTTGCTTCACTATTACCCATGTACATCCACTCTTTGATCCATTATGACCCGCATACATCCACTCTTTGCTCCACTATGACCCACTAATAACCTTTGAAATCCACTCTTTTCTCCATTGTGACGCATGTGCATATGCTCTTTGCTCCATTGTGACCCACGTACATACACTCTTTACTCCATTGTGCCCCCATAACCTCATAAATCCACACCTTTCTCCACTGCAACCAGCAGATAAGCTCAGAAAACTATTATAGTCACTTCTTTCTCTCCTCGACCTCCTTTCTCCTAAGCCAGATTTTCTTTATTGAGATCATCAATCCTCCTAGCACAAGTGCAAACCCACTTATGCTAGCTCCATTCAAAAAAAAATCACTTGCTTGGATGAACAAATGAGAGGTTCTTGATATGTATTTATACTTTTCCAAGTGCCTCCTTTATTTGAATTTAGGACCGACCTGTAACTTTTTGTTGCAACAACTTTTCTTCTTTAGTTAATTTTGGGGTTGACTTGTAAATTCTCATCCATACTTTGGGGCTTCATCTTTAAGAGGGCATAACTTCTCAACCATGAGGAACCACATGGACTACCACCTACCATTGGAAATGGCATGATGAGGATTATCCATCCATGAGGTTTTTTCATGTATTTTCAATGTCCTTCATACTCTTTTTCTTCAATCAACTTTGAGATTCACGATCACACCTCTAGGGCTTCTTAACCATTTAACCACTTAACCATACTTCCATGGTTTTTTGTAGACTTATTCAAAGAATCTTCCCATGAGGGCCATGCTTAAAGCTACGCCATAAGCAAACCACTTTGGATACTTCTTCAAATACATGCATTACTTCTATAGGATTCTAGACTTATTCTAGTGTTGACATCACCCATCACTTCTAGGGGCTTCTGGGGCTTCTGGAATTCTTCTAGGGTTGAAATCAATGACAATCAACTTTTCAAAAATCTCCCCCTTTGGAATTGATGGAAACACTCATACTCCCCATGTCTCCATGCGATCTGATTTTTCTCTTTCTTTTGAAATCAATGGAAAAGGGTAATTCCCTCTAACAGTATACCTTCTTTTAACAATATTGCTCCCCTATATTCATGCTTGATCTTGTATATTTTAACCTTGTAAAATATTTACTACAAACATATTTTCACTAAAAGAACAGAACATATACACTGGAAAATACACACATTAAACAGATATTTTTCCCCTGGAAACCCAAACCGAGAAAACCAGCATATTCTATATTCATTCACTATCATACATTGTTTACAATACAATATACATATAGGAGCCAGTAGCATCCAAAACCCTAACCCAATGACCTGGATCAGTCAACAATCCCAATTCCTTAACCGAAAATAGAAAACCGTCGGCAAAAACCATGTGTCGAAAAACCGCCCAACAATGGACATGAAGATTGAGGCAACATAGAAAACGAGGAAAAAATGTGACATATTGAATATAAATATGCTTTTTATTTGAATGATAAGTCGGGTTCTTCACCAGAAAAATTGCACTCTGACTATCACAATCTCTCCTTACAGCTTGTTGTACCAACCCAATACCTGAACACAATCTTTGTAACCATATTGCTTCCTTACTTACATGACCGGTTTCCATGTATTCAACTTATGTAGTTGAAAGTGCCACTACAACCTGTCTTTTTCTCATCCAATTCATTTCTCCTCCAAACAGGTTAAACACATACCCACTTGTATGTCTCCTACGATCCAGATCTCCATCCCAATCTACATCCACAAATCCATGTATGTCCAACATTTTTTCCAATCCCGGGCTTCCTTGGTATCATAATCCATAGCTAGCACTGCCATGCAAATACCTGAAAACCCTTTTTACTGTTGTCCATTTATCCTTCCATGGTTTTCACATATACCTGCTCAAAACTCCCACTGCATGTGCAATGTCCAGTCTAGTATAGACCATTGCATACATAAAACTGCCAAATACACTTGCATATGGAACACGACACATTTTCTCCTCCTCTTCCTATGTCTTGGGACACTGGTCCGCATATAAATTTACACCAATAGGAATAGGGACCTTGACCGGTTTACATTCTCGCATATTAAACCTCTACAATATTGACTCAACATGTTTTCTCTGAGTTAACCAGAGTTTCATCTTTTCCTGGTCTCTTTTGATTTCGATGCCCAAAATGAAATTTGTAGCACTGAGATCCTTCATGTCAAATTTAACTGACAATTGAGTTTTCAGATCTTGGATAATCTCCTTGTTGTTTCCTATCAGCAACATGTCATCCATATACAATACCAAATAAATCAAATGATCACCAATTAATTTAAAATACACATAGTGATCCTCTTTGTTTCTTGTGAATCCAAGTCCCAACATATAAGTATCAAATTTTTATATCACATCCTTGGTGATTGTTTTAACCATATAGGGACATTTTCAACTTGCATACCAGCTCCTTCTTTTCCTTCACAAAAAAACCTTTTGTATGCTTCATATAGATTTATTCTTCCAAATACCCATGTAGGAATGTTTTCTTCACATCCATATGTTCTACTTCAAAATCAAACACAACTACAACAGATAATAGAAATATAATAGAAGTTAACTTGGCAACAGGAGAAAAAAATCTCACCAAAATCAATTCCTTCTACTTGGGAATAACCCTTTTCTACTAACTGAGCTTTGTATTTATCCACTTCTCCTTCTGCATCCATCTTCTTTTTAAATACCCATTTGTTACCGATGGGATTTCTTCCAGTCAGTAACTCCACTAGATCCCAAGCCTCATTCTTATCCAAGGCTACCATTTCTTCATCCATGGCATTTTTCCTAAGTTTTCCATCCTTTGAATCCATTACCTCCCTGACAGTTCTAAGATCATCATCAGTAATAGACAAAGCAAAATTTGAACAGAAATCATATGGAGTATACCTTTTCAGTAGCCTTTTTTCTCAAACCAATCTCCTCAATACTGGAGTATGAGGATCTTCTTCTTCTGATTCATGTTCTTCTATAGAGTATGATTCATCATCCTTTAAATCAAACTTTATTTTTATCTGGTTCTTCCTTACTTGGTAGGACTTAATGTTTAACAACATCCTTCATTTCTCTAAATACCACATCTCGACTATACACAACCTGCTTAGTTTCTGGGTTCCAAATCTTATAACCTTTGAGACCATCTTTATACCCAATAAAGATAAACTTTTCAACCTTCTTATCTATATTACTCATGTTTTCCTTTGGAACATGAACATAGGCCTCACATCCAAATACCTTGAGATGTGTGAGAGAAGGTTTCTTTCCAGTCCATACCTCTTATAGAGTCTTGTCATCTAGTGTTGATGAGGGTGATATGTTGACTAGGTAACATGCAGTACCCATTGCCTCTACCTAGAATTATTTCCCTAACCCAGCACCACTGATCATGCACCTTGATTTTTCTATCAGCATCTTGTTCATCATTTATGCAAATCCATTCTACTAAGGTGTATATGGAGTAGTCTTTTGTCTTTCTATATCATGCTTCTTACAGAATTCTTAAATTGATTCCCACATAATTGTTACACATTATTTTGGTCACCCTGATGATGATTACATAAACATGTGTTCAGGTTCCCAATATAATATTTTTCCTAAGAAAATCAACCTCTTTCCACCCTTGCAAGATGTATTTTTGGAAGGTCATCACGGGTTGCTCCCTTTACACAGTGCGGAAATCCCTAATTTTCGCATGCTGCACTATAGCCAGCCCACAGGATTTCCGCAGGATGCTATATAGGCAGGTCGTGGCTATGCTTTAAAACTAAAAGAGGAAAGAAGTTATAGCAACTTCTAGAAGTGGAATCTTCTGGAAATATGAGGTGGCGTCCGTGTGGTTACAATCCTACTGACTTCTCTAATTTAATGGGATCATCCTCATCTCTTTAACCACTTCATCTTCTCCTATATAATGATAGGCTTCTCATGGAAAAGGTTAGAGGTAAAAGCATAAAGAAGCATAGAGACTAAAAAAAGAATAGACTAAATACTGTGTGAAGAATCCTATTTCAAACGATGCTTGAGGTCTCCATTCATCCATCAAGTTTTTGAGAGAAATCTTCATGCAAATATCGGAGCAAATGTATGTGTGTGTCAGAACGAAGGGCCACTGAAAGGGAACTTGTGACATCCAGGCGATTCGGTTGTATCTTCTACCTTTCATTAATATAATATGGTGCCACGACTCTTTCCCATAAAATGATTGATATTTTATTACATGACTCCTTGATCACATGTTTAGTTTGTCATTGAATTTCACTATCGTTGCTTTCATGTTGGTTGATTTGTGTTATTACATATCTAATCTCACAGGAGCATTGTATTAAATCAAGATCAAGACATAAAGAAGTGATTCATAAGGTATGTGATATATTCCTCCTTTGGTAATTAAATTCAATGATCGTAACCTGGGGAAAGCGTTTTGTTCCTTCTTGTTTTGTTCTAGATCTAGGTGGATCTAGGGGGATTAGTTCATGTCTGCATCTACCAATTTACCCATCAAAAAAATTGGTGACTCCACTGGGGATATACAACTTGATTGTGATTTTTTGTTGGCCATTTTCTCATAGCCTATCTTTCACATTCTGTTTTAGTCTCTGAGTCTATGGGAGATCCAATTAGACTCATTGGATTTAAAATTTCCCTGAGACCCTTTGTCCTTTTTGAAAAAAATTCTATTTTGTGAAATGTGTCCGCACTGCACCTTATTGGTAGCCCACAAAAACCTTCCATTTTTGCACGCTGGTGGTTTGTTTCAGTGCGGTATTTCCGCAACCTGCATGTTTATTGGCCTACGGAAACCACTCAGTTCTGCACTTCTTTATACTGCCTTCCCATAGTGGCATTTGAAAACTTTTTGGATTGGATCTTCACCTCTACTATTGCCCATTTTTTGCTTCAGTCAGCTAGGAAAGGGATTTTAATACCAGTTCTTGAGTGCTTCTGATTGTTTCAACTTGATCTTGATTGATTTCGGAGATTGAATGCCTCTCTCTTGATATTTTTTCGATCTTTGTTTTTATCGACAAGGATATAATCTCTCGACTTGTGTCCGAGTGCTTGCTCGATCAAAGATTTTGTTTTGGGTTTGGATTGGTAAGTTGGTTGCATCTTCTGGATTGCTTAGTGATTAGAAAAACATTTCTTGTTCATATTTGAAGAGATATTTTCTTCTCAAATTTTATTTTTATCTCCATTGAATGATCGATTTGGGTGTTTGTTGGGTGTTTTATTTCATTGGTTGCTTACCCTTTCTTAGTTCCATCCCTGTTTTTGGTTTCTAAAAAAAAAAATTAAGTCTTTTAAGCAATCATTTATTCAGAAAATATTGGTGTTTGAAATATTGAAAGAGAATGAATAGTGAAATTACATTGTTAATGATTGTTTGGTACTACATTCAAAAAGGGAATTGTACATCGTAGTTTGCATTGTTCCAGAAAAATTATTTTTCCCTACTGTAGATAGAATTCATCGAACAAAAGTTTTCATCATTCATTTCTATTTACACGTTATTGGGTCAAAGTCTCACACAACATTGGTTTCATTCCTGTCTCCCTCTTGAGTAAAAACAACCTTTAATAACATTGTGAAACTTTAAAATTCAACTAGTAACATTTTCTAGGGATATTTTACACCAATATTAGCTAGGCTAGATCTTTGGAATAGGAAGTGAGACACACTCTCCAAAGCACAAAACACACTATAGTATCTTGTGATAGGGAGTGGTCAAATCCATTTGCAACGTTTTGTCCTGGGAAGCCCTTCTCACACAAGGGTCAAACTTGAGGTCGCATTGAGATTGTAAGAATCACTCACCCTGCTTTGTTGGTCTCAATGTAGAGATTGCATGTATTATGGGGGTCGCTTGAATGTATACCCACAAAGATGAGTGGAAGCCTATAAAGTTGATTTTGGGCTCGATACCCTGCCCTTGCGTGTGGATGAGACTGTCAATTGTTCCCCCAGGCTTCACTTTTGTTTGTGGTAACTTTAGTAGCCTATCTTCTTTGGGTCTTACACAAGGTGACTATGGAGGGGAAAGTCTCCACGGTACCTGGAATCGACATTGGCCAAACTCACTCGGGCTCCTTGGAGGGTATACCCATGATTATGTGTGGGAGCTTGCACCAGGGTGTAAGTCTATTAAGAAGGTCGTCAACATAACTTTTCCACCCTAGCCCAGCCCCTTCTTGTCTCGACATCACAACATTGGATTTCATCACCAACTAGTGACTTCGGAATAGGAAGGTATTGTTTTCTTGGTTTTGATTCCTAGATTTTACTAGCGTGTGTTGTTTGTTTACATAGTTAGACATAGAATTTTTCCGTAGATTTTTTGGTTGCGCCAACATAGACCCTCCCCGTCGTTCACGCAGGGTATAGGGACTTCCACCAGAAAACATGGAAGATTCTACCCCTATACCCCCTCACACATCAGAGGGTTCTCCTCAACAGAGCAAAGTCCAGGATACCAACATAACAAAAGAGGAAGGTTCAACCTCTTTGGAAAGTTTCCGAATTGTTTCTGATTCTATGGAATCTTTCTACATCCCTCCTGGATGTGAAATACGTTTTCTCTGGATGAACTATGTCAAGGAACTTGTTGTTTTTTCTTCTGGAACTCTAACTGGACCTTTTGGAGCCGACAATCCTTTCTGGACTACTAACATAGTTAGAATCCCACCTCGTACAGTACAAGACCTTTATGGCTCAGGGGTAGGAGCAGATATACCCGCTATCCCTAAGCTACCCGAGACATCTGTTGTCCTCACAATATCCCTAAGTCATTTTTCCAGTACAACTACCTATCTCTTTGTTGGCTCAGAAGCCCAGTCAGTTATCCCTCGTTCAACCGTCCCTTTTCAAATGGCCCACTCTATAATTCTTCCTCGTACTATGACTATTCCTTCCAAAAATATAGTGGTTGACCATGCTCCCATTGGTACACCATGTTTTGCTAGACCTACCACTTCTCTTCCTCTTGGGTATCACACTTTGAATTCTTATGTTACCATCCCTACCCAAATTCCATCCAGAGTACCACTTCAGCATAATACCTCTGTTGGTTATGTTTCCACCCCTTCCCAAGTCCTCTCCGGAGGGTCTTATCTACCTCTTCATGGCGGATCTGGCCCTAGTGGATCTAATCCAATTGGTAGCACTCATCATCTATTCACTTTCGGTTACCATATTCCCGCTGGGGGGCAATATTATGCTGGGGGAAACCTCAATCCGGAGGTCAAACTCAAATTGGGGTACCTCCTCCTTATGGAGGACATTCTTAGGTTGGAACTTATAACTCACAATCTAGACCGAACGCATCAAACTTGTTAGCTCACCTTTGGAATCTTCAAGCTAACCCACAACCCTCTGGGGGACAACCTTCTCAAACTAGTGTTTCGGTAAGCCCGAACTATGGTCAACCATATCCAGGTTATTTGAATCCCGCATGGGGACCGAATTTTCAGTCTAGTACTCCTTTCCAAGGGAACATCCCTAACCAACCCAACCCCACGGGCTACATGCCTCCACACCAACAACCGGCTCTTCCTGGATCTTCGCATTATATGCAAACTGCTTACGGTCCTACTGGTATACTGATGGGACTTCCTCCCCAAAGTCACAAGTACCCTCATGTGAATAAACAGTTACCCTTTTTGGCCACTTTGGACCTCCCCGATCTGTCTAGAATTTTGAATGATCATATCTATCACTCTCCTCATTGGCCCATCATACCGGCCAAACTCCCATCTGACATTCCTAAGTTCGATGGTAAACCAGAAGAGGATCTAAACAATCATGTAATGAATTTCCACCTTTGGTGTTTATCCAACTCTTTGATGGATGACTCCATTCGGTTACACCTTTTTCAACGAACCCTCACGGGTTTAGTCACAAAGTGGTATATAGAATTTCCACGAGGCTTCTTCACTGATTTCAATACCCTAGCTATGGCTTTCCTCACTCACTACCAGTTGCCAATCCATTATGAAATGGGAACCGATATTTTTAGTTCTTTCAAGTAAAGTAAAGCCACTCATATCTCTGATCACATTCATGAGTGGAGACAAAGATGACGTCTAATCAAACTTGATCTTCCCGATCAGTTATTGGCGGAATGGTTCACGAAATCCTTTGTGAATGACATATCTAAAGACATTGCTATGGGTGGAGTCATCACAAAAGAACAGGAAATCAGTCATGCTCAGTATCTTGATCTCGTTTATTCACAAATGGGTACTCTTTATGATCTGCTTCCTGGTGCACCTTTTCCTTCTACCACAACCACCTCAACGACCCCAACAGCTTCTCATGTCGTTGATGGTGTGATAGGTACTTTCCATGCTCAACCTCGATCTACATAGACCTCTCACACCACACCCAAATCCCATGCTTCTAATGTTCAAACTATTCCAACACCCACCCCTCCCACCGGTAAAACTTCAAAAGTAAACGTCATTCAATCGACTCTTACCAGTAAGAATAAATCTAAAAAAGGGAAGGGTAGGAATAAGGAGGATAATAATAACAACCCGCAATCCCATAAGACCAAGACACAACCTATTGAAGATAAGGATAAACGCAAACCTCGTTATCCTTTCCTTATCTGTGGTGATGATCACTACACGAAGGATTGTCTGAGACGTGTTGAGGTCACAAAGTTCCTCCAAGGGACCCCAAAACCTCCTACCCCTGTTGTCTTGTCTCAACCCTTCCCTTCTCAACAACAGGCTCAATTGGTCATCCATGATCAACCTTCTTCCTCCACCACCTCCTATGTACTTATGTGTAATGGTGATTCAAAGAAGAACGACATCACACTTATCACTCGTGCCAAATATTACCCTTCCTCCAAGGAGAAAGTTGATGATATACCACCTTCGTTGGTTCAACAATCTCCCTTGGCTCCACCTTCCAATGGTCCTCTTCATCTCGAACGACCAAACCTCGATATAGTCCTTCGCCCTCCTCCCAAGGGTGTGGTTCGAAATTTTGCTTTCAATCCTCATGCACGTGCTACCCAGAACTACAGTATAGTAGAAGACCTGGCACAAGCATTGTCCATGATGTCAGCCCTCGAAGTCCTTCAGAGTTGTCCTACACAACGAAAGGCACTATTGAAAGCTATCAGTGGAATCGACCCTACGGATACAAATTTAATAATCTTTGACTTGGAAGATCACATTCCAAGGTCACCCCCTCAACTCACATTTCAAATACAAGTTGTTGTCTCCTACAAGAACATTTGTATAATAGTTATTGATGAGGGTGCCTCGACGTGTGTCATGTCTATTGCCTGTTGGAAAGCCATCATCTCTCCTCCCTTAACTGAATCACACAACATGCTCAAGGCCTTTAATGGATCTAGTTTTAAGCCCTACGGTGTCCTCCCTTCATTTCCTATTACATTAGAAGGCAAAATGGTCAACGTTGAAGTTGAGGTCTTTGATGCACCTCTTGATTACAACCTTCTACTTGGTTGTAGCTAGATCGATTCTATGTGTGTAGTCATGTTTACTCTTTTCTGGATCGTGCATTTTCCGCATCAAGGAAAGGTAGTTATCGTAGACCAACTAGCCTTCTTCAACTCTGACACATGTACCAGCAACGTACCTTTCATTGCAAAGACACCCCCTGGATACGAGAATGTCAGCGTGGGTCTACTAAAAGATTCCACTCTGATGGGTACATTCTCGATCCCACCACCCGATATTCCACCACCTCTGGTTGCCTCGATCAACATGATTTCCACCTCCATCCACGAAACTCTTGTGTCTTCTGACCCATGGATAGTACCCACCCCCGGTGATTATCTTTGCTATGGTGACCAGATGCCTTTAAGACCGGCTAAATCCACCTACCACACCATTCAATTGGCTAACCCTTCTACCCCCTCTCTTGGTGATTTGTCTCCTGATCCATTCCACATTATTTTTCCCACAGACGAGATGATTATGTCGGTTATATTGATGGAAGATACCCCTTGGGATGATGTACATCATCATTCCATTCTCTTCCTAGAACCACTTGAGAGTTACCAACGGATCTCTACCCCGTCGACTGTTTTCATTATTACTTCGGTTTTCGACTCCACACACGATGTGTTATACGAAGGGAACTTAAGCAACATTTCACCCACCATCCCCCTCAACATATCTATCAAACCTGGAGTTGTTGAAAATGTGCACATTAGAGCTTCACATTCCACTGATGAAGTTGCCACGTATAAATCCCTTTTTCAAGAATTTTGTGACGTCTTCGCATGGAGCTATGAAGAGATGCATGGTATTGACCCTAATATTATTGTACATGAAATCAAGACATACTCGGGCGCTAAACCCGTCCGACAAAGACTTCGCCCAGTCCACCCTCGCAAAGAAGCTGCTATCAATATTGAAGTCAAAAAACTTCTTAAAGTTGGCTTTATTTATCCTGTGGATTTAACTGATTGGGTTTCCAATCTAGTTCTGGTTAACAAGAAACAAGGTATGATCTGTGTCTGCGTTGATTATAGGGATATCAACAAAGCTTGCCCTAAAGACAACTTTCCCACCCCCTTCATTGACAAAATCGTCGATGATTGCGCTGGAAGTGAAATATTCTCTTTGGTGGATGGTTTCTCCATATATAATCAGATCAACATCTTACCTGCGAATCAACACAAAACCGCTTTTATTTCCCCTTGGGGAACTTTTGCCTACCGGAAACTGCCCTTCGATTTAAAGAACGTCGGTGCCACGTTTCAACGTGCTATGTATTATGCTTTCCATGATATTAATCACATTATACAACCATATTTAGATGACCTACCAACACATTCGATGCATCGTAGTGATCATCCGACCCACCTCCGAGCCATTTTCCTTCGTTGTCGATTCTATCGTATATGCTTAAACCCACACAAATGTGTATTTTGTGTGAATTTCAGCCAACTCTTAGGCTTTATTGTGTCACATCAAGGGATCAGGGTAGATCCTTTGAAGGTTGAGGCCATTCTCAATCTCCCTCCTCCTTCACTTCGCCAGCTACAAAGTTTGCAAGGGAAGGCAAAATTTCTACGTCGTTTTATCCCAAACTACGTTGATTTAACGCTCAGATTTACTCGACTATTAAAGAAAGGCTCTGAATTTGTATGGGACACCACTGCCAACAAAGCCTTCAATGCTTTGAAATTGACTTTAACTCGTACCTCGCTACTCTTCTCGCCTGATTACAGTCGAGATTATTTCCTTTACCTCATTGCCTCAGACTCTACCATTACCATGGTTCTGGTCCAAGAGGATGATTCTCATGATGAAAATGTCATTTATTATTTGAGTCAGAGTCTCATGACTACCAAAGCCAAGTATTTACATGTTGAAAAACTAGCCTTGGCAGCTGTTCAAGTTGTCCAACGTTTCCGGCACTGTATCCTTTTACGCAAGACCACCGTGATTTATGATTGCAACCCTATGTAACACATTCTTACACGTCAGTTGCTAGGGGGGAAATAATCCAAATCGATTTTGATACTCCAGGAGTTTGACTCACAGTTCGAACGTGCTAAGTCCAAGAAATCCTTGGTGTTTGCCGAATTGATATGTGACCTTCCCTGTTCTGAGACGAAAAATGTAGCAGAGGATTCATTAC
Organism: Picea glauca; assembly: GCA_000966675.3. Lineage (NCBI taxonomy): Eukaryota > Viridiplantae > Streptophyta > Pinopsida > Pinales > Pinaceae > Picea > Picea glauca. Next base: position 701,257 of record JZKD02S1691424.1, read on the forward strand.
CCAATGAATCCCTTTTTATGATCAGTTCTGATGACCTTTGGTATGGAGATATCATTATATATATCCAGACTCAGGCTTTATGGCCTGATTTGTCTAGTACTGACCCTCGTCGCATACGTTACCAAGCCCATCAGTATATCATTCTTGGTGATACTCTTTATCATCGTGGAGTTGACTTCATTTTTCGTCGATGTCTCACTTATGATGAGGCTGAGAAAGCTCTGAATGACTGCCATTCTGGAGCATGTGGTGGTCACATGTCTAGGTATGCCACTACCTAAAAGATCTTATGAGCTGAGTATTTTTGGCCTTCTCTATTCAAAGATTGTATTATTTTCGTCCAAAAATTCCACGCTTGCCAAACATACAACAACAAAATAAGATCTCACCTGGCTCCCTTACATCCTCTAGTTTCCATTGGACCCTTTGCTAAATGGGGCATAAATTTCATGACATATCACCCTCACTCGGTCAGGGGGTATGGGTACATTATTGTAGCCATAGATTATTTCACGAAGTGGGCCGAGGCGATGCCTACATTCGACAACACGGGAAAAACTACAGCCCTATTCATCTTCAATCACATTATTACATGATTTGGAATCCCATAGGCTATCGTTACTGATCATGGTAGCCACTTTCAAAACTTTATGATGTCTGAGCTTACGGAAAAGTTGGGTCTTTGACATGAAAACTCAACCCCCTACTATCCATAGGCCAACGGCCAAGTTGAAGTAATAAACAAAGTACTTATTACCATGCTTCGACAGATTATCAAAATTCACAAAACAAGTTGGCACACGATGTTGTTCTCAGCATTGTGGGCCTATCGAACATCCGTGAAGTCAACCACAGGGTTTACACCCTTCCAATTAGTGTACGGTTTAGAATTTGTTCTATCGATTGAATGTAAAATTCCATTGTTAAAACTAGTTGTCCAACTTCTCCCAAACACCTCTTCTGAGGAGGAGCGTCTGTTGTATCTTATGAAATTGGAAAAATCTTGTCGCGATGCCACCCTAGTTATTGAAACCTAGAAGAAACACGTAAAATCCCAATACAACAAACATGTCAAGCCATGCTTGTTTTCTGAAGGTGATCTAGTTCTCCTGTATGAACAAGATCGTGATTTGCTAGGAGCCGGAAAATTTGAGGCTATGTGGCGAGGCCCTTATATTGTTAAAAGAGTGTTGGGGAAGGAAGCATATGAGTTAGTAGATTACAACAGCATTCCTCTGAGTGAAGCCAGAAATGGGCTTTACTTGAAGAAGTACTACGCTTAGCCTATCTCTGCATAAGCACTTGTATTTTTTATTGTATCATACTCTTGTGTGTTACTTTAGTGTGTTTGTACTATTTGAATTTTACCTCTGACTACTTACCCTACATTGTGTTGGGTCTCCAGATGTCGGTGTTTTCTCTACCCTACATTGGCTTCGCCGATGGTGCTAGCCATAGTACCCGGAATTTAGCTTCTACTGCTTGGGAAATTTATGCACCCTCAAATGAACTTATTTGTCTACAAGGTTTTTGTCTCGGTCAAGCGACCAATAATATCGCAGAGTATAGCGCAGTCATCGAATTATTAACTAGTTCTATTTTGATTGGGATTCGTTGCTTCATTATACAACTTGATTCACGGCTAGTAGTACTGCAGTTAAACAATGTCTATACTATCTGAAGCCCTTCTCTATTATGGGTATATTTACGAATCCTCCTCTTGGAACATCATTTCTATTATATTGAATATCAACACATTCCTAGATGTCTAAATACATTAACTGATGTTCTAGCTAATTATGTATTAGACAGACATTTGAGACATTTGTAATTCCAATCACATTTCACATATTGTACAAAAAGCAGAGTAAACCGGTAAAAGCCTCATGTGTATATATATATATATATATATAATGTTTACAAAAAGAGTTTTCATTGGAAGATCAAAATATCAAAATATAGAGCCCATGGCCCCTACAAAATGGCATCACGGATGCCTCTCGCGATAGCATACTATTTCTCTCACTACCCTATGTAGTAACCGACTAAGTGAGCCAGATACACCTACAGTATGGCATTGATAACGCCTCGGGATTTCCTCGATGGATATATCAGGGATGTCTATAGTCAATCCTTTCAGGGTCTGCTCTATCGCATCATAATCCTCAGCATCCCATCCAGCAACTACACATGCCTCTCCTCACCTATGAATAGGAGAAGAGCCCTGGGGTTGATGTGGCCCTACATCTGCATGTTTGAAAATTTTTTATTAGTCTTTTGATTGGAAACACAAAAACGTTAAATATTTTAAAACTCATAAAAACATTGTAAAAAACAAATGTCTTTCTTACCTAGATCTTCCCACTGAGATCCCTTAGGGAGAACCAAATATGGATCACCCCGAAAGTCTAGACCGGCATAAGTATAATCATCAATCATCAAGATTTGTGATCCCAACCAATTAAAGAATGCATCATCATACTTCACAATCCGGCCTGCCATATGCCGTGTCATCATGTCACACCACCTTTTCATTCATGGGTCTCTTGGGGCTAGTATTCCCCATTCCACCTACAGGCGTAGGTGTGGAACTCTTTCTAGGAAGAAAGATATTAAAATAGACCCATAACCGAATTGTTTGAGGTCCCCATTCGTACTTTTCGTGAGTTGATTTTTCATGCTGCGTAATAGACCGTCACACCAATTGAATACTCGAGGCTCCAAGCATTCAATATCATATTGAAAGTAACTTTGGAGTTCCATCTATGGCGAAGCACTCCCTGTCATCCATGCAATAGTAAAAAGGATGGTCCTAAGGGTCAAATCTCTCACACCTCAGATTGCTACTTTTCCTTTACATCTTTCGGTATCAGGTTCACAATGTCGACGAATGTACTCACTCATGGGAAATCCACCACCTCGACCACCTGTCAGAGTCACGCATGCCCCACGATGTGACAACCCTGCCAGGAAATAAATATCCTCAATATCCAAAGAGAGTACATGAACACCCACACGGAACACTTGTTGTTCTGAATCCCACATATGAACCAAGTATTCTAGTAATCTCTGTTGGGCTCTCATGCCCTAAACTTTGAAGAATTTTAATAGACCACATTGCTAGAGTGCATTCGCAGTCCCTAGATCATTTAAATCCATAAGATCATCTTCTTCATTCTCACACTCTCTCCATTCTAACATCTTTGCAAGCAAACACCTACCTGGGAAACAGAGAAGATCTTTAGCACACCTTTTCAACATTTTTGGGGATTTTTATTGAGACAACGTTCACTTTTCTTTTTAGTTCTCTGGTTGTCATGATCAAACTTCAAGTACAGTGCAGAATTTCCACGAGCGCACCTTAACACACCTGCAAAAATCGTTGATTTCCGTAGGGCCCGTTATAGGCCACTCATGGCAGCCCCAACGCACGACTAGCAGTCCCAAATCATCAAAAAATCTTGATTTTTTACCATCAAAAACAAAAATTAATCTGTTGAAAAGATAGAAGATGAGATGATTACCTCTTTTACACAATCCATTCATTGAATGATCCTCTATGGCCTCCGCAATCTTTCGCCAAAGTTGAGGTGAAAAACAAGGGTTTTTGGTAAGTTTTTGACCAAGTGAAAAATAAAATGGTGAAAAAGACTTTTTGCTTCTATTTATTTCTTTTTTATCATTTTTTCTAATATTTTTTTTTATATAAATACATTTTGGTCAAAAACCCATTAACTCTAAAGGTATTGTAAGTGTTTTGTTCCTTGCAGGAAGAAATTTAGGGCCTTGGACAACGAATTATGGACAGTTTTTTGTGATTTATTCTATTTTTGTCGCATGTACAATTACTTTTTAGGGTTTTTCAGAAAAACCTCGAGCACTGTCTTTGTTCATTCTCAGGCTCGAAAACCAATGAGAACGTCACCAATTATACTTTGTCATCTTTTCGTACTCGTTATGGTAACACGAAAACAACAAAACCTGTGGAGAATTCTTTAAGCTCTTTTCATGCTCCCTAAAAACGAAAAGATTGTTGAGTGACCTTGTTCTTTTCATGCGCGTAAAAGTATTTGAAGAAAACATTTGATGGGCGATAGTTTATCACTTTTTCGGTCCTGTTGAACTATTTTACGAAAAAGGAACTGAGAGAGTTCTATCTTAAGTGTTTTTCCAGACTCTATAAACATGAAAAAGCTTCGAGTTTTCTATCTTTGAACTCGTTAAACAAACATCGGCAAACCCATACAGGACCAAACCACTCCTTCTTAGGGTTCGTTAAATGTACTCCAAGGGACTCTTTCAAAGGATGAGATTAAATTGACAAGCATATGTTATCCTTCTCAAGCTTGCGTAAAAATAAAGAGGTACTTGCCAGAAATGGTGGGGGGGGATTTGGGAAAGGAATGTGCCTCTGTATTTGTATTAATGGCAGTAAGCGTCACTCTTGAACATGACACCCCTCTTTGTCATTTGAATATGGGTTGGGTAATCCATTTGTCTCTTGTCTGACCTTCTACAAGTTCATATCTTGGGTCATCTTTGAGTCAATACTGCCAATATCATTGTCGTGTCATTCATATGTTCAAGAGAAGTTCAACCGGAATCTTCTATCAAGTCGGCCATCTGCAATTGTGCATTCTTACCATGTCGGCCTTCCCTGTGTCAGTCCCAAGTCACATATGTATTTTTCTCTACCCTAAATCTGTTACTCATTTCGTATCATTGATGGGGGATACATCAAGGCCCTCCTGTGAGTATTTTCCTGTCAACTTTAGCTCATTATCTAGGAAAAAGACTTAGAAATTATTTAGTATCTTAGAGCCTGCATGCCTCAATGGCAGGTTTCTTCGCTTTCGACAGTGGATCCACATCATTGATCCCTGATTGAGAGATTATGTCAAGTGTTCGACTTCAAATCCTTTATTCACACTTGTTGGATTGTACTAGAGTACCTTGGGAGTCATTGACATCAATGGTGATTTCCCTTGCACTTGTTAACAGTTTTCATCAATGACTGGTAATCAAATGGTTTCTATTCATGTTTGACTTCGACATCTGTAATCACATGACTAGAATCGTACTAACGGATGATGGATTGAAGACCCTGGACTTCATCATTTTTTGGTTTGAGTTGCAATGGAGTATTTATGACTTGTTTTGATGCATAGATCCACCTTGTATGTCTCATGTCTATGTTCGTACTTGAGTTATCGATGCATGGATCCACAGTGTATTCCTAGTGGCTATGCAAAATCTTGTTGACATGGATCCACATTGTATAATTGGTGGCCATGACCTACATTTATGATTTCAATCATTTTTAGTCTAAACATGGGAATGTCTGCTTAAGACATGGTGTGATATTGTAGAGATGCTTGATTGTTTTCAGGTTCCTAATCGGTGCACCCCTAGTTCTTGACAGATACACACTTATTTTACAAAGTAATTCGACTATCTCGAGTTCCAGCCTCATACTTTGGGGGGCATTCTATTAAACATTATTTTGGTCACCCTGATGATGATTACATAAACATGTGTTCAGGTTCCCAATATAATCTTTTGCCTGAGAAAAGAAACCTCTTTTCACCCTTGCAAGATGCATTTTCTGAAGGTCGTCGCAGGCTGATCCCTTGACACAGTGTGGAAATCCCTGATTTCCACATGCTGCACTATAGCCAGCCTGCAGGATTTCTGTGGGATGCTATATAGGTAGGTCACGACAGTGCTTTAAAACTAAAAGAGTAAAGAAGTTATAGCAGCTTCTAGAATTGGAATCTTCTGGAAATATGAGGTGGCGTCCATGTGGTTACAATCCTATTGACTTCTTTGATTTGATGGGATCATCCTCATCTCTTTAACCACTTAAGCTTCTCCTATATAATGATAGGCTTCTCATGGAAAAGGTTTTAGGTACAAGCATAAAGAAGCATAGAGACTGAAGAAAGAATAGACTGAAGACTGTGTGAAGAATCCTATTTCAAGCGATGCTTGAGGTCTCCATTCATCCATCAAGTTTTTGAGAGAAATATTCATGCAAAACTAGGAACTTGGGACATCAAGGAGATTCGGTTGTATCTTCTACCTTTCATTAATATAATACGGTGGCATGTCTCTTTCCCATTAAATGATTGATATTTTATTACATGACTCCTTGATCACATGTTTAGTTTGTTATTGAATTTCACTATCATTTCTTTCACGTTGGTTGATTTGTGTTATTACAAATCTGATCTCACAGGAGCATTGGAGTAAAGAAGGATCAACAAAGACATAAGGAAGCGATTCAGAAGGTATGTGATCTATTCCTCCTTTGGTAATTAAATTCAATGATAGTAACCTAGGGAAAGTGTTGTGTTCCATCTTGTTTTGTTCTAGATCTAGGTGGATCTAGGGGGATTAGTTCATGTCTGCATATATCAATTTACCCTTCAACAATAACTCTCCACCATTATCTGTCCTCAACACCTTAATTATTTTCTCTGTTTGATTCTCAACAAAAACCTTGAACTCTTTAAAATTGTCAAATACTTCAGAGCTCTTCCTAAGGAGATATATCCAATTGTTCCTTGAGAATTCATCTATAAATGAGACATAGTACATAGATTTTCCCAATGATGGAACCGACACAAGTCCAAACACATCACAGTGAACTAGCTGTAAAATTCCTTCTTCCCTCGTTGCACCAGAAGTGAATCTTACACGATTCTACTTCCCCTATACACATTGTTCACAGAAATCAAAATCCAGAGAGTAGTTAAATATACCTTCAACCATACCTTTACTGTGTAGAAGTCAAATACCCTTCTCTCTGATATGCCCCAGTCTTTGATGCCACAGCATAAAATTTTCTCCAGAGACTATAGGAGTTCTTTCTTCTTCAACTCCAATATCATAAACAATGGAACTATTACACCCATCATTAATAGTTCTTCCTTATAGCTTATACAGAGTTCCAAACCGAACTCCCTTCAGCATTACCATTGATCCTCGAACCATCCTGCAGGTTTTCTTTTCAAATATTTTTTCTACCCCTGCATCGTCCATTTTTCTTACAGAAATCAAATTTCTATCCAAACCTAGGATGTCCATAACACCAAGTAGTTTTCTAATCCTCCCATCTATAATCCTCAACTTAAATTTTCCTTGTCCTATGATTATGGTTGTCGAGTAATCACCTAGGAAAACATTACCTCCATCATTCCTTTCATATTCACAGAACCACTCATTGTGGGGAGTCATATGAAAGGATGCACCTGAGTCAACCAACAATGCCTCATGATGCATGTGTGCTTGAAGAACCCAAGTACACATCCCCTCCTTCTTCCTTGGAGGTCTTTTCTTCTGTAGAAGGAGCTTCTTCAGATCCCTTCTTTTTCTCAATTTTGGATCAACAATGCTTCTTGTAGTGCCCTTCTTTTCCACATCTCCTACATACCTTAAAAAACATTTCGGGAGATTTATATCTACCCTTAGACTTAGATCTCCCACTCTAGGACTTAGATCTATTTTATTTCCTGGGAGCATCCTCTTGAAAATAATGCATCTGTGCTCTATCCTTATGTGTTATTCTATCTCATATCCTCCAACAAAAAGGATGATACCACTTCATCAAACTTCAAGGCATTTGTATTACTACCTATGGCCACAACCAGACTATCCCATGAGTTTGGTACACTTATCTTCATTTGAAATTTTAATCTCAACGGATATTAACTAGCTTACCACATTATTGAAGGCTTTCAAATGATCTACCACCGAGTCTCCATCTCTCATCCTCAGGTTATACAGCTTATTTCTCAGAAATAGTTTATTTACTAGGGACTTAGACGGATACAACTTCCCCAACTTATCCCATAAATCCTTGGTTGTAGCTTCCTCTGACACATTTAGTAATATTAAATCTAAGAGACACAATCAGATTGTGCTCTTCACTTTATGATCCAACTTTTTTCAGTCATCTGTTGAAGTTCCTATAGTTGTAGTACCTGGATCCACCACGATCCAATGATCTTTATCCACCAATAGATCTTCCATCTTGAGCTTCCACGACTCAAAAAAATTCCCATTAAACTTATTGATCTCTATTTTCAAACTGCTCGCCATTTCTCTTCACCTGAAGGATCAATATCGAAGATCTCCCACTATAACAAGGCTTACCATAGTCCTGAGCCAAACCCTTGACCACAAATGTGTCCCTTTGAAGCCAACAATGCTCTGATACCAAATGTAGATTTTAACCTTGTACAATATTTACTGCAAATAGATTTTTAGTAAAAGAATAGAAAAGATACAATGGAAAATACACACATTACATAGATACTTTTCACCTGGAAACCCAAACTGGGAAAACCAGCATATTCTATATTCACTCATTATCATACATTGTTTACAATACAATATACATATAGGATCCAGCAGCATCCAAAACACTAACCCAATGACTTGGATTAGTAACCAACCCTAATTCCCTGACCGAAAATAAAAAAACCATCGACAAAAACCATGTGCCGAAAGACTGTCCAACGATGGACAGGAAAATCAAGGCGACATGAAAAATGAGGCAAAAATGTGACATGTTTCCTGAGCCAAAAAAACATTCTCAGATGCGTTGCCCCCGAACACCCGAAGGGGGGGCCTAGCAGCCCCCCTGCATGCCCGGCACAACATAGCAAACACTATAACTAGTGTAAATAATATAACACATATCCAACAGATCTTTCTTTCCTACTTTTTTTATTTCTCTCCCCCTTTGACATTAAGGGTAATTCCTTATGATGATTTCTCTCCCCCTATATTCTTCTACAAGATGTCATGTAGATCAATGTGGGGCTTCTTGTATATGGCTTATTTCCTCTCTTTTGGTGCTCATTGTCCATTATCACTTCCTATTATTATAATCCACTGTTGTATATTAAAAGCATTCATGTCAATTTTCCTTCATCACTTGACTTCAAGACTACATGGCTCGTCATGTATTCATTGAGCTGACATCAATCATTCAACAATTTTCCCTTGACAGTACAACTCCTCATGATGGTTTCTCTCTATCCATATGTCACAAAAAATTTCCATGACTCTATTACTCAATTGTACACAATGTTAACTAATATACCACTTCACTGTTCTAAGAGTTTCTTTGAATCTACTGCAACTGATCACTACATATTCCTGCTCCTCAAGTTAAATTAAATATGTCCACTGCTTTGTCTTCAAATCAAACTCTGCAAGTCTGCAACAAGTGCACATTCTCAAATCTATAATGAATATATCCCTGCTTGAATTCATGCTTGGAATCATCTATACAATCATGAATTCTACTCCAGTGATATTCCTCGTAACTTCAAACCGACCCCTTCATTCTTGCATGGGGATGTGAACATTACTCCTTAATTTACCAATCTATCACAAGTCATTTAGCACCTTTTCCATCAAACCATTATGAATCCTCCATCCCAAAATATACAAACAAATACTTCAAACTGCCAGAAAGATAGTTCTCTAATCTATAACTGCTACTTAGACTCCCCCTCTTCAACATTCACATTTACTTGGAGTCTCAAGGTCAGATGGCTTAGTACAATATATAATAATTCTCTTTTATAGGATCATCATTCCTAATTTTGACATCTTCCTCTTTATTTTTAGATTCATCGTGAACTCGCAACTTTGTAAATCCTATGAGTATGATCTCTGGGATTTTTTCATTCACTTGTTCTCCCTGTTTTTCTTTCCTTTTCCAAATTTTCTTGTACCTAATATCAGTGTTTTTCTTCATGGAAAACTTCATTATCTTCTACAATCACTAGCTATGTGTCTATGGTTGTGGCATTTGTAACATTCAATATTGTGGAGAGCCACATAAACATTTCTTGCTTGAACATTTCTTCAATACACTTTGTAATCTACATATTTGTGTCCAAAGTTATTACAGGTAAAACAATAACCAGAAAAGAAACTTTGATACCTGTAAGTGAATGTTCTTCTCTGTGATGTATTCCTT
>JZKD02S1691424.1:721366-735826 GCA_000966675.3 Picea glauca
AAATAGTAACTTCTCCACATCTAGTTGCATCTGATTTATTTTTAATTGTTTTCTTATTGCAACCACTTAACCTATGACTAACCACTTTGACTAGTCAACTTTATTCTAGGAGCTTCTAGAATAATTTGACTTTTTTTACCTTCTAGGGGCTTCTAGACAACACGTGAGGGTTCTCCAACTTCACAAGGCCATAACTCTCTAATCGTGAGGATTTATGTGACATTCCACATATCACTGGAAATGGCATGACAAGCACTATCCATCTAGAATAGTATCACTTACGAATTCATTGATATTCATTATAATATTCCACAATCAATCGTTGGGTTCCTTAACCACACATCTAGGATCACTCAACCACTTAACCATTTGGACTTCACAAAGAATCTTTCCGTGAGGGATTTCACCATAAGGGGACCACTTTGGAGTTCATCCATTTGGTACTTCCTATCAGGCATGACAAGACAACAATGACCCATCTTTACATCATCTTGTCTATACATCAATCCATGACAATACATCACTATGAAACCACTTGACATCTATTACATCAATCCTTTGACATCAATTACATCTATGAAAACATAGGTCATTAATAAATATTATTGAGGGTTCCAAGATCCCTTTAACTCAACAGCAAGAACCAAACCCTCCTAAGAGGCCCAATTAGACTCATAAGTGTTTGATGAGTGGTAAGGTTCTCCAGATTTGTGATTCGGTTGGGTTTATCGATGGGATTTAATGGTGATTGACAGATATGTATTTATATGAGAGTTTCTCCTTCAGGTTAAATTGTTCTCTTTTTATTCTGTTCTACTCTTAAATAATTCTGGTAAGATAAAGATGATGGTATAAACCATTGACAAAGGGAAATTATTGTATACTGAAGAATATTGAGCTTAGGATAACCTTTATACCTTAGCATGCAAGCAATGATAATCAAACCCATTCCAAGCATAGAAATAATACTTTTAACTTGTTGACATTCAACATTGATTGAGATAACAATTATAGAAATGAAAACACATACGTAATAAAGATGAGTGTAAGAAAATCAGTTCTCTTAGCTCTACTATCAATCACATATTAACACAGTGATTTATTTTCATCATTTAGAACAAAAGAACTGTTATAGTATTGAAAGATAACTTAACAATAAATACAGTACTCTTACTCAATACAATAGCACTTATCGAATTTGAAGACGAAAACAATCCCTTATTGGTCCAATCACATTAATGCTTTAGATGATAAAATTGTATTTGGTTCTTAAACAGAGCTTATTAATTAAAAACATTATGCGGGAATAATTTTTTTACAATTCTCAAAAAATGTCTTTTCCAAAAAACCATCGACCCTTAAACACGACGCCAATCTCCCTATTTATAAAGAATCACTAAACTAAAAATAACTACTAAAAGTTGTGTTAAGTGAAACAAATTGACACGTGGAAGATTTTATCTCTTAGTTCTCCTGAGATCATTTGATCATTTCACTACAGTGGATTATTTCTATCATACTTCGACCACTTGAAGAAGAGGTCTTCGTATGTGTTTCCATATGGGAACCTATGTTGATCCATCTAGGTGGAGAGGACTTCATTTATCTCTATTGCCCGCTCCTTTTACTTGATCAATTTGACACGTAAGTGTTGTAATACTTTCAGAGCTTTGATCAGGGGGTTCCATGAAATTTTTTGCTAGACCCGGGATCATTCTTGAAGTCTGTGAAATATTTGTTTCCCATGCCAGGTCTTTCTCTTCATGTTGTTTAACAATATCTTGTAAGTCGGAGAAATCCTATGATGGACCAAACTCTGGAAAATTAATGTCCCTTATTTCCAGGTTTATTTTCTCCCAGATTTTCTCTCATTCTACCCACCTTTCTTGTATTCTTCATTGAGGCTCTTGGACCATGGACACCCAGTGTTCGGTTGCTTTCCGTATTTGAGCGATGTTGTTTTCCATCAACACTCAAATACCATGCTCCTATGAATCACATCCCTTCTACATTTCACTGATGTAGTCGATTCGTTCTAATGCATGATGTTCCTTTTCGAACCACCACTGCATATATTTGTAGGACTCCATCCCCATTAGAGTATATTCTTGAAGATCGGCTACTCAAGCAGTGAAGAGGTCTCTTTCTCTTCTGAATTGCCCATATATTTCTCGGAACTCCCTCTTTAAGAGTACCACCGCCTATGTCAATTTCGGGTAGTACTCAGTTTGATGACGAAGATGCTCCAATTCTTTTCCAATGGCAGTTGTCTCCTCTTCATCCTTCTTTTCTCTTTTAAGTGTGGCATCCATTATGTACATTCCATATCCAATGAGTTTGGTCATCTTAGCATGCTCTATGTCAAATAGCGTTTCTTTCGTGGTTATGAATAGAGTGATATCCAAGGTGAGTTTTATTTTCTTGACCGTCCTTTTCATCATGTATTTTCTCTTCATGTCATAATCAATGGCCTACACATCGGCGATTTCATCTACATGCTCTGGAATCTGTTTATCTCCCTAGGAAAAAGTATTTCTCAGGCTTCCCGTTGTGTATAGATGCTCCATGGTATCTTCTCGTGCAAGTTATTGTTTTGTTTCATGGTTGGTCCAGCTAGGCTCCTTGGTAGGGGAGTTTCTTGGATGCTCTGTCGACTAGTCCTCGTGCCTGGCTTCAATGATTAGTTGTGTTTTCACTGAATATGAGGGAATATGTAGAAGCTTAGTATCAATTGAAAGTTCGGTTGGTGGCATGCCAATTTCTAGTAGCTTCATTGTTCCTCCTTGTTCACCCATGTATATGTCATCTTTGGATCCAGCACCATGCAGTTGAGTCTCGCATGTCGGTTGTGTTTCTAGTGAACTGAGAAATTCAACATCAATAGTGATATTGACTTCCTAGCAGCTCTCCCGAGGTTCTGATACAATTTCATCAGGAGCAAGAGCAGATACTTCTCCTGGGCCTTCCTCGTGGGTGATTACAACTAAATTTATGTGTGAAGCTTTTGATCCTTCATCATCATCATATATAGTGATTAGGTCCACAAGAACGGCTACCACCCCCATACCTATTGATACTCATGCTGGCCTTTGTTGAACTGCAGCTATTATCGTGGATCTCACCTAGGCAGTTTCTTCTCGATCTATCTTTTTTGTTGGCAGGGCGGCACTTGAGCCATTTGGCTCTACCTCATGGTCGTTGGTGTTGATCGAGGTAATCCTCAGAGGTTATATCAGATGATTAAGTGGGGGATCTTCCTATAACCTTTTCATATCCCTTTCATCTTGTTTGAACAACAACGTACCCCTCCTTTGTGCTTATGTTGCTTCTGTTGCTCTTGTTTCATCTCTAACCCTGATGAATTCTTTATAAGAGTGCTCTATGGTTTCAAATTTCTCATACAAGGACATTGCTTTGAAATTAGTCATATTCAGGTTGGCCCTTCTTTGCAGTACTTCCTCCAAGTCCTGGGAGCCTTCAGTGAAGATTTTGTCTTCAAAATTATCATGAGCATTCAGACAATAGGAGGATACCTACGTAGCATGTTGGAGAACTAAGCCCTTGGGATCATGCTTGCAAAAGCAGCCTATATGAAACCGGTACTTGTGTTGATTCAACCCCTCCTATTTCACCTGCACAGTGTCTTTGACCATGTAAAATCCTATGTGGAAACCATAGGGAATGAAAGTTGTCTTCTTGTCATTGACCAGGGAGGAATTTTAGCCTTGCAATATGGTCTAGTAACAGATATCCACCAAAATGAGGTGATCTGGGACATGAACAAGTAGAAGGCGGGGTGTGTTGGTAGCTCTAAACACTAATATAAGTGTTAGTTTCTTCGAAGTGCTAGTGGACAACTTTTTCTATCATCTTCTTTGTCACCATCGAAAGTCGAGGGCACTCTTTTCTAAATATGATGAAGTATACCCTAGCTAGGAACTCATCGCATATTAAGGCATATGATCTATTTTATCTATTTTCCCATAATATGTTGAAATAGACATGTACAAGAAATTCGGAAATATGCTAGCTCATATTCATACTTGCAAAAATGTTCCTTGCGCAAATTACAACTAGCAAACAAGATGCCATGTAAAAGGTTGGAACCTCTCCTTCCTTCGGCAACTGGGCCTGTGAAAGATTTATACTGAGCGACTTGGAGATAATTTTTTATGATTACAGTGGCATGAGACATCCTCCAAGACACGGACTGATTGAGTCGACCTGAAAGAGATCCCATGAGTTGGGTGTGTGGTTCCTATCTGAGACAAAAATGGAACGTAGTGATGGCCTCCTCCTTACAGAGAGTTGAGAAGAAATCTAGTTGATTCTGCTATGTAACATAATGAGAAAGGAGATCTGCTGAGTTGGAAGTACCTGTGGTTGAGCACAAGGTGAACGTGTGAATTCCCATGATTTGGGTGCATCGTTATGAGAAAGAGATGAAGATGATGTATTATCCTCCTCTGAGCAGAGAGTTGAGATGATGAAATCCAGATGAATCTCCTATGTAATGTAGTGGGAAAGAAGATCTGTTGAGTTGGACGTTCATGTGGATGAGCAAAGATGAACATGATCCTAGTGGTTGAGCACTAGTGAGTGTCATTCGCCTGTGAGACACAGTGAGATAGAGATATGGGCATCCCTATGGATGTTACCTTAGTGGTTGAGCACTAGTGGGTGTATGAGATCCCTTGCTATATTTTTCAAGATTTAGACTTACCTATAAACCTAATTGTAATGTAAAGGGTACAGGTTGGCCCCACCTTAATATAATAGATAATTAATGTAAAATATAATTAATCTGGTTATTATTAATTATATTGTGAGTTAGAGAGGTCGGACATGTTGTGCCAATAGAGAATTTTGTTGGCAGGTTCAGTCTAATATAAGTAAAGCTAAATTCCCCATTGAGGAATCATATCTTTTGTGTGAGTTTGGAAATTTCAGCAAGTACATCTTCTTGGGAAAAGTGCACACCTCTCTTGGGTGCTAGTCTTCTAAGGTTTGTGAGCACCCTTTTGTGTGCTAGGTGTTTATGGTGGTGGAGGTATTTCTCTTGAATAAAATAGAAAAGGATTGACATAGTTTTCTTCCCTTGTTGAGAATGGTTTCCCAAGATACTTCTTGTGTACTTGTGCATGGTGTGTCTTCTTGTGATCTTGGTTGTTGCAAAAAATTGTCTATGGTTTAAGTAAAATGATAAAATGGAATGAAATTCATGCTTAATTCTAGATTATTGAAAAATCAACATGGTATCAAAGCTTAGGTCTTGAAGAACCGCTACACAACCACCTAAAAAGCTATGTCGTCCTCCTTCTACAGTTTCGTACAGCCTCTAAGATTTCTGCAGAAATCTATACAACCCTCACTTGATTGGCCTTTTCAACACCTTACAAGTGGACATTGGAGCTCAAACTTGGATCAATTTGTATGGACTTCCTCAGCGCATCTCCAGAGATATTCAAAGTGAATTTTTGAATATTTTGAGTTTTGGGCCCTAGGGTTTCTAGGGTGCCAAAAATTTCTGCAGAATCTTGTTTTTAGGGTTTCTAAAACTTCTTGAAGGAACGTTTCAACTCAACAACCATTCATGTGACACTCTCAAATTTTTTTTTTGGCATTCATAATCCAAACCAAACCATGAGGTTTTCTAAGTCCAATTGGTGAGTGTTTGAGAAGAAATCCAAAAAAATGAAGAACAAAACTTTAGTAGAAGATAGGCTTGATGGAACAAGCAACTTTATCTCCTAGAAGTCAAGGCTTTTGGTCACCCTTGAAGAAGATGACCTTTTGGATGTGGTAAAAAAAAATTTACCAAATAGAGCTACTAATGAAGAGAAGAATATAAGAAAGGAAGAAGATGTCAATGCAAGAAAAATAATCATCTACTCAGTAAGAAATCATCTCTTACCTCGTATTGCCAACCTGAAGACAGCTTATGAAATGTATGAATCATTAAAAGATATGTTTGAAATTGACAACACCCTCAAAGCTCTCACCTTAAAGGGCCAGCTTCAAAGTACTAAGATGACAAAAGGTGATACAGTTGCTACCTTATTTATGAAGATATCAGAGATTAAAGAACAACTAGGAGCCATTGGAGAAATCATGTCTAACAGAGAAATTGTCTTATCTACTCTCAATAATCTTCCAAAACATTGGGAACCTTTTCTTCAAAGCATCAGTGGAAGAGAAAAGTTACCAACTTTTGATCATCTATGGATAGACTATACTTCAAGAAGAACTTAGACTTAGAAATAGAGGAGTGGAAGACATCCCTGATGACAACCATTCTCTTGCACTTCATACAAATAAAGGAGGAATATTCAAAAGAAAATTCAAACAGAAATTCAGAGATGAGAAGTATCCATCAGTCCCAGGTCACAATCAAAGAAGAGATGTTTCTGAAATTCAATGCTTTAGATGTGACAAATATGGGCACTATGCAAGAAATTGTCCAACCGGGAAGAAAGGAAGACAATATGCTTCCACCACTGACATTGATCCAGACCCACCCCAAAAGAATGAATATAAGAGAGAGGAGAAGTAATTCCTCTAAAGAACAAACATAGAGTTGAGCATGACTACAGATCCAGGTAAATTAGTTCATAATTAATTTTTATAATCGATTTGTTCCTTAATAAGTGAAGGGTATTATCTCCAATATTGGAGCCCTCGTGACTTGGACAATTATACATGGTACGGGATTCCAAACCTTATTGATTGATTATTATGTTGGTCAAAGAAGACTTTCATCCTTCTTACTTCAGAGAGATTTACTTGACTCAAGAGAGAGTAAAAAATAAATAAAAGGAAGGAAGAGACAATACCTTCTCCCCCTTCAACAGTTCAGAGGGAGACAGATAGTATTCCAGTCCGTTCAGATTCTCCAATTGATATGCCTGGAGATATTGTGGTAGGACATAAAAGGATTTTCTAGAGTCAATAAAACTCTGTAGGAGGCATAGGAACATACAAGTCCCTCAAGGGACATACTGAGAAATAAAAATAGATTTTTCAAGCTATCCTTCAGCCATGAGCCACTTCATTGATTATGAGACTCCCTACCATGAAGAAGTTTGGAGTGAACAAGTATGGAAAGATGCCATAGAATAAGAATACCAGTATGATATATTGTTCAGAGACCAAAAGGGAAGTCAATGATAACTTCCAAGAGAATCTATAAGATCAAACATGTAACCTATGGAAGTGACGAGAAATACAAAGAGAGATCTATAGCTAGAGGATTATCACAAGTAGAGGGAGTGAACTATGATGAGGCATATTGATCCAGTAGACTGATGCACTTTCATCTATACTACCATCCATGAGTTGGAAACTACATCAGATAGATGAATTATTGATGAGTTTGGGTTTCAGCAAAAGTGTTGCTAAACCAAAACTATATTACTACATTTGTGACAAAAGCCTGATTTTAATGACTTATTCAGGAAGTCGTGTTGTTGGATACAAGTAATATTTGACTTCTGAGTATGATAAACTACTTATTGGGACAAGAAGTATGGCAGAGGACCGATGATATTTTTTTTGAGTCAAGGAAAATATACAGTGAGAATATTAAAGAAGTTCAGTATTACAGATTGCAAAACCACCGTGATGGATATGAAGAAAATGAATGATGATGATTCAGACGAGATTGATCCATAGTTGATTGGATCATTGATGTATCTAGTTAACACCAGACCTGATTCATGATATGTAGTGAATGTGTTTAGTCAATCCATGAGTCAGTCCAGACAGACTTACTGGATAACAGTAAAGCATGTATTGATATAGATACGAGGCACAGTTGGATATGGCCTGAGATATGCCTCCAATGTGAACTTGAGTTTACAGGATATGCTGATACATATTGAGCAGAGAGTATAGTGGATCGGAAGAGAACATCCAGTTGTTGTTTTGCCGTGAAGGTTGTCATGGTTTCCTAGTGCAGCAGGAAACAAAGCACTGTGGCCTTGAATACCACAGAAGCAAAGTATATATCATTGAGTGTGCAAAGAAATGCGGCTTCATAAACTTCTAACATATTTACTTGATCATGAGATGGATTCTATGATTATAACCAGAGTTGTGTGAAGCTCTTTGAGAAACTTGTGTTGAGATAAAATATCATTTTCAGAGACATCATGCAGAGGAAAGTAGTACACGTGTTGTACCTTCCTACACATGAACAGATTCCATACACCGTCACCAAACTGGCTTGGTGAAGAATACCTCTCTAGTTGAGAGGGAGTGTTGATGACTACAGCCAAGACAAAGTTTGAGTACTTCCGTGAGAAACTTGGCCTGATGGAGAATGCCTCCCTAGATGAGAGGGATTTTTTATGATTACAGGTGTGTGAGACATCCTCTAGAACACAGACTGATAGAGTCGACCTGAGAGAGAGCCCATGATTTGGGTGTGTGGTTCCTATATGAGACAGAACTAGAACGTAGTGATGGCCTTCTCCTTACATATATTTGAGAATAAATCCAAATGATTCTCCTATGTAACGCAGTGAGAAAGGAGATCTGTTGAGTTGGGCATGCATGTGGTTGAGCAATAGGTGAACGTGTGAATTTCCATGAGTTTGGTGCATCTTTATGAGACAAAGATGAAGACGATGTATTAGCCTCCTATGAGCAGAGAGTTGATATGATGAACTCCATATGACTCTTATATGTAATGCAGTGGGAAAGAAGATTTGTTAAGTTGGATGTGCCTATGGATGAGTAGAGGTGAGCGTGATCTTGGTGGCTAAGCACTAGTGAGTGTGGTTCTTCTGTGAGACGCAATGAGATAGAGATATGGACATCCCTATGGATGTGCCCCTAGTGGTTGAGCACTAGTGGGTGTATAATATCCCTTGATATATTGTTCAAGATTCCAAATTTCCTATAACCCTAATTGTAATGTAAAGGGTACAGGTCGGCCCCACCTTAATATAATAGATAATTAATGTAAAATATAATTAATCTGGTTATTATTAATTATCTTGTGAGTTAGAGAGGTCGGCCATGTTGTGCCAATAGACACTTTTGTTGACAGGTTCAGTCTAATATAAGTAAAGGTAAATTCCCCATTGAGGAATTATATCTTTTGTGTGAGTTTGGAAATTTCGGAAAGTACATCTTCTTGGGAAAAGTGTGCACCTCTCTTGGGCACTAGTCTTCTAGGTTTTGTGAGGAACCTTTTGTGTGCTAGGTGTTTATGGTGGTGGAGGTATTTTTCTTAAAGAATATAGAAAAATATTGGTTGGGTTGTCTTCCCTTGTTGAGAAGGGTTTCCCAGGATACTTCTTGTGTACTTGTGCATGGTGTTTCTTCTTGTGATCTTGGTTGTTGCAATAAATTGTCTATGGTTTAAGTAAAATTATAAAATGGAATGAAATTTATGCTTAAGCCTATCTTACTGAAAAATCAACAATAATGGCTCCCCAATTGAAGTTTCTCCCCAAAATCACCACGGTGTATGTCAAGGGCATCCATGCCTCTAAAAATTTGGAGCAATACTTTTCTCCATATAACCGACAGATTAACGCCATCAAATACATGTATGGCTCTCGAAAATTTACTATGTTGTACCATCTAGTGCTCCTATTTGTGAATTTCTTGTCTTACTTCCACCACGAGGCCAGAAATTGGTTGGTATCATGAACCTCATAAAACTTAACCACGAAGTCTGTGTTTAGCATTTCCTTTAGGTCCTTAAGTTTGTAGTACTTCTGCACCTCCACCGGAAGGAAAACACCAACACACTCACCTTGTTCATTGTTGATGGTGAAATTCACCGTGTTGGCATGGTCAATTATCCATCCCAAGGTCTCGATGCAGGGAAGAACTAGGGTCTGGCTAGCCACCCTATGCAAATTTGACCTCTGAATGTTTGGAAACACCTCATCATCCAATATTCATACATCTGGATTGCTATGAGGCATGAACTGAGGGTAGTCCTCCTAGCTAATTTTGTTGTACATGTCACCCCAATGTGGGAGAACCACTTTAGACCCTATGGTTTCCTCTGTGTCACCAAACACTGGAAGCTGGGTAAACTGCTTCTTGGTGAAGGCATGGATAACCAATTTTGTCTTTGAGGCAAAATCCAGCTCGACGTAGATTCTTACCCGACCTCTGGTTCCTTTGTTTTGGGAATTCTTGGTGAGTGCCTAGTTGTCGGCTTTCTTGGAGGCATTTTCTGCAAATAGACAGAGTGAGATACCAACTTCTACAAGTATTATAGATGCAATTGCAAATGTAGAAATGATAAATACAATGCATATATCTTCCTTGCACAAGATTAACCTGGTTTAGATTTAAAGATCAATTGTAAGCTCTTTGACGTGTTCTCTCGCTCCTTCGACTTCTTCGTCGAATAAAATATTTGTGCATAGAATGGTGCGTTTGAATATGTCTTTGTAATTTAAACGGACAGCATACTTACCTTATCACATCAGTTCTTAAATTCAAGGATGTAAATGCACCCTGCACAATCCATCACTAAATGCGACCCATGCTTGGGATTAAATGCAATGCAAACTAGCATCGCAAGAGCGGATTACTTCATAGTTCATCAATAGATTCAAACTTCTACTATTTGGTCAGCATGCCAGATAGTAACATGGGTTGCATGAAACATTAATTGGCCTCTTAAATAACAAAATCTAATATTATCCCTGCCAAAAGTATCCCATCAAACTATTGAGCCTTCTCGTATTTTCAACACTAGTATGATCAGCGTCAAGGGAAAAAGGCAGGGTCTTGAAATGAGAGCGTCCAGGATTCTCGATGTAGAATGTGGAAGGTTCAATGAAAACCCTCGTCGTATGATGTCCTATCAGACTACTGATAGAAAATGAGTGGATCAGTGTCGATGCTTTTCTTAAACGATTTTCGTTGATACCTTTAGCCAAAATCTTCGATGTCGACCCAAAACTTTGTACAGTGTTGACATAGAAATGTTGACTTGGAGATATGGACATGACATGGGGAACATTAAGAGATAACATAGGGAAAACAGGCTGCATTGTACAAACTGCTTACATAGAAAAGACACGTGGCGGTTGATTTCGACCTTTTTGTGGGAAATATTTCTTCGGCATCGGTGATTTCCTTTAGACATAAGTCTAGTTTCTGCACCATATTCTACTTATGTTGATGTCATAACAATGATCGGCGAAGTGTTAAAGTGAAAGTTTTCACAGTTTCATCTCTCGAATTTTGCCGACATTGAAGAAGTGTCAGCGATAGCAGTCTCTTTCATTTGTGATTTACCTCTTGAATCTTGTTGACGCTGAATCGTATCGATGATGTTAAAAGACTATCTTATAGGCCAAATTTTATCGATCAGCGATTTTAAAAAAAATTTAAACCATGCACTTTCCGGGCCTATCGTGCATTGTTACTTAGAAAAATTCAATCTGTCAAAACCAAAAAAAATGGTCGATGATAAGTTTTAATGACATAAAATAAAAAATACATTCATCCATGATACAGACTCTGACTTAGAAAAATGAAAAGTGGTACCCAAAAAGAAAAATATTTCGCAAATTCTTTTAGGGTGTGTTGAGTGCTCAATAAATACATCAATGATAATATGACAAGGCATCAACTCTTTGACATCAATCCTTTGACATCAATGACAACATAATGAAAAAATATCCCCCTTTGGCATTGATGGCAGTACCAACATTGATGTCAAAACCAATCATTGAAGGCAACATGTAGACATGGAAATGCTCTTCATCAATAGTCATATTAATCACATAAATGTGACTATCTCTCCCCCTTTGACATCAATGGAAAAGGGTAGTTCTCTCCTTGGGGATACTCCCCCTTTATGAATTCCATTGAGCTTCCTCTGAAAAATCTCTCCCATTTTGAACAAGGGATATCACTTTGATGCAGTTTTGAATACATATCACTTATGCTCCCCCTATGGCCATCGCCCCCCCTGGAAACATGCCTCTCTACTCTCTCTCCAAGCATCTAACTCTCTATCGTGCAACTAATGAATCTCTCCTCCTTGAATCATGGGAAGAAGAATAAATCCCCCTATGGGTATGTCTTCCCCTATCTTCTCTGCAATATGAACAATATGTTGCTATTGCAATTTGCTTATGCTACAAATGCTACTGCTCAAAATGGAACATAAATCAACTGCTCAAGGATGATCTGCTCTTCCTATGATCATCCTTGGACTTTTCCATGCATTAGACTCGTGCCATACCATACTTCATGAAGAAAAAATATATGTCAACAGTGAATAAAGAATCATGAACAAAACATCAACAATGTACATCTTATGCCATACCATGTTTCAACCATGCACATCAACACCATACAATAATATCTCATCACTAAAGTATATGTGCCAAGAATATGTGCCAAAACATGTACCAAGCATATATGTATCATCAAAAAATTCCTCTATCGATGTACCAATAACATTGTAAACATGCCAAACATGTGTCTCAAACAAGTTTCATATCACATATGATATGCCTCTATCATAAGCCAAGTGTCACAAACCAAGTGTTAATATATGTATCTCAACCATAAAATAATGTACCGACCAAGTGCCATAGCAAGTGTTTCAACTATCCCATACATCATGTATCAAAGTATATGCTAAACAAGTAATACCAATGATGTACTTTAGCCAAGTACTATCACCGACAATCATTTGTCGTCTACAAGTGCATCAACCATGCACCAAACATGTATTACTACCTACACCATAGCAAGTGCATCAACCATACACCAAACCTCAACAAGATGAACCATAGTCAATATGTGTTCCCATATATGTATGTCATATCAACTATAAACCATGTGCCAATCATACTACTAGCAAGTGCCTTAACCAATGTACCAAGTATGTGTCAATCATGCATCAACTATAGATCAAAATATGACTCATTAATGATGTACAACATAATCACCTCATCAACTCATCATCTACATGTCCCAATATGTAGCGCAACCACATGCTAGATGCATCCACCAAATACTTCCAAAAAATATGCATCTAACAATACATCATAAGATATATCAATGGAGCTCACATATGTACCAGCCATGTACCATGACAGATCTACCTCAAACACCATTCACTACATCAAGTAATAATCATCCAATAGTACCTCTACACATGTATCAATAGTGTGCCTCAATATATCAATGATATCTCTAGCAAGTTGTTGGCACAGGGGCAAACCCAGGGTTCAGTTCTAATAGCACACCAACAAGCCCTAACTACTAGCCCTTTCGGCAACACCTACGAAGCAGATGCAGTCTCACTCGAAGTAGCAATAGGGGTTGCAAGACACAGGTGTCTACAACTAGAGGAAATGCAAGTGGGATCAAGGCAATCACGCATGGAATTCAGATTATTCTATCCCAAACATAAACCTACTTCACATAGTTATAGATTAGATCTAACATACTAATGCATCATCAGAGTAACAATGTAAAGAACACAACATCAACCATACACAACAATAGGATATACGTGGTTCACCCTCTCCCTAGGGCTATGTCCACAGAACTGTGCTTTATAATATATTAGGTGAAATATTACAGTTCTATCTGCGCTCTTAGCTTGCAAATATCTCTCCTTCTCTCTTTTCTCTATCTCCCTTCCCTACGCACCCATTTGCAGGGTTGATCTTCGCATCCAGCTGAAGATCTTACAAGAAATACTTCCCTCACCACACAATACTCTTCTCTCAGCAATAACAACAATCACTCTTTATTACATAATCAAATTAACGACAACCCCATCCCATGTCCTCTTGACCTTTATTTATACATTATAAGAGCTCACCGATAGCCTTAGGTGTAGTGACCGTCATTTAATTTAAACTACCAGATAATTAAAACAGAACAGTAAATTTGAAATTTACTAAATTTTTACTTAATCTAGCATATTCACTCCCATATTTCAATAAATAAAATAACAATTTACATAACAATTTGCATAATTTACGTAACCACTTAAATACCTCGCTCTGATGCTGTCACTCCCTTCGCTTGAACCTATCCGCAGCAGCTTGCTCCTTAAGACACCCCAAAACCAGCCACCCTACCGACTAGTACGCCTAGCCCTAGGACATCGATGGACGTCCTAGCCCTCCGAGCCCAAAACCCCTCAGCCCCGGTGCACTGTAAATCCCACTGTTAACTAACTTTGTCCCTATGCTCCCAAAATCTCCTCTCCCGTAGAATGCATGAATGAATCCCCCTCTCCATGATCCTTCTCCTCCCTTATGCCTCCTTCACCACCCTCGCACCTTTACTCCCCACCAAACACCTTATCCATTGATTAATGCCTTATCTGTTCGTTTACTTCTTATTAATGGTCTTATCCTTTATTTAATGTTCCTTTTTACGTATGGGTTACGTTATCCCTTATGGGATACGTAACCCCATTTAACCTTATACTTTATTTTCCCCCAT
>JZKD02S1691425.1:0-15100 GCA_000966675.3 Picea glauca
CGCATTATCATTCAAAACTTAGGACAAGTGGGTTTTTAACCCATTCTTTTGCATTCTGACCCCCATACAAGAAATATCGCTAACAGTTGTATACATATGTTTCCTACAACCCCCCATAGCTACTTCGGGTGAGACTTCATCTGCCTCGCAGGTGTTGTCAAAAGGGAAGTAGTTAGGGATTGTTGGTGCACTCTTGGATCTGAACCATGGGTCTGCCCCTGTGCCAAAAAATTATGAAGAGCAACTTATCATATTACTCTAAAAACCACTTCCTTGGCACAGCTTTCACTAATTCATCTCCCCTATGCATAGGCTTGAGCATATCTTGACACCAGTCCTCCTTTTCTACTTTCCTTGCCTTGAACCATAGCTCCCCTGTCCTAGGGATCTCAGTCACCTCTGCAATCAAATACACTATCAAATGGATTTCCAAGGGTCCAACCTGTGTCTTACCATTCTTTTAATTCTACACAAAGTCTTTTGAAACCTTCAAATGGTATCCTTCGAGCTTATGACAAAACCTCCAGCATCCCATGCGCTTGAAGGAATCTGCATGGTTAGGGTCTTGTTCAATCGGAGTGGTATCAGTGGGATCAAATCTAACCATAGAGAATGACCTCTTCTTGGGAATGGGATCTTTCCTTGGAGCCATTGTATGTATGAGCACCTACTGTAAACACTTATGCACAGAGAGAATTAGGAGAAAACTCTAAAAACAAATAACTTTGCTTGTTTCTTGCAAACCTTAGTAACTTTCCCTTTTATGGCGAGTTGCAGTTGTAGAAAGGGCCTCAACACTTTGATGATGGTCTGAGAAATTTTTAAAAACCTTCTTGATATATGTTTTTACCTTAGAAGCTTTCAAATTTCAAAACAAAGTTTTCCCCCCGAGTTGGTAGTGCGCCATGTGTAAAAATTATGAGTTGTGCCGACAACGGTCACTGCGTTGGTAGCACTTTAAGTACAAAAGTACCCAGGTGTGCTACAAACTTGTCATCATGGAGGGAAATTATAAAAGGAAGTTCAAATTGTGACTTTAAAGAAAATGATGGCTTATTAAGGACCAAAACTGACTCTTATGATCCCTGACTCACTTTTAGGAAATGACTGATTCGAATTTTGACCATAAAAACATAGGACAATGACCTTTATGACCACTTAGTCATCTATCAACCTCATTTGACATGACTCAGACTTGATGGCTAGACTCAATGAAGGACACATCATTTTGAATGAGTAATGAAAACAAAGACTCAAAAACTACCTATGGCCTAAAATAAAAAATGATTTTTTATTGGGAGATAACATCTGGCTCTAATTGAGGATTGAAGCCTCCCTATGAGGTTCCAAGAACTCGTAAGACTAGTTTCCTTTCCTATCACCTACAAAAAAATTTAAAAATAAGTTAAATTATTGTTCCATTGGGCATGGAGTTATTATGAAACTTGAACTGAAAACATAAATGATATTTACAATGAGAAGGCTTAAAAATCCTTATTAGAAATAGATTTTGAGAAAACGCCCATTGACTGGGCCACCAAATACTTCATTACCTTCCATGTTCTGTAAGAGGAAATTATTGTTCTGCAGCACTTGAGAGATGATGAGAGGACTAGTCCACAAAGTGTCGAATTTCCCATGCTTTCCCTTATCCAGTCTGTAAGCATCCCACTTCAAAACAAGATTCCCTATTTGGAAAATATATTCTTTGGCCTTATTGTCAAATATCTCTTTCATCCTCTTCTGATGTAACTGTGTCTTCTCAAGTCACTTCTCCCTAACCTAATGAAGCTCAACAAGATGAAGAATCCTTCTAACCAAATCATTTGGCCCTTCTTCTTCTTGAAAAGATTTTGCAATAGGTAGTGCAAGTTGGATAGGAAAAATGGATTAAATTCTAGACACCAATTTGAATGGAGAAGTTCCAATGGACTTATTATTTGTCACTCTATCAACCCATAGTGCAAATTTTAACTTAAAATCCCAACTCCTTTGACTTTCTTCAAACAACTTTCTAATAATCCTCACTAGGATTTTGTTTAATGATTCAACAAGGTCATTGCCTTGAGGATAGTAGGTCGTTGAGTGAACAAGATGAATACCCATGTCTTCACATAACTTCACCAAAACATCAGCTTTGAAAGCAGCTACATTATCAGTAACAAGTCTTTTGGGGCAGCCAAATCTATCAAAAATATGATCATTCAAGAAATTGATGATTACAGAATGAGTGGAATTCCTAGTGGGAATAGCCTCAATCCATTTTGTAAAGTAGTCAGTTGCTACTAGGATCCACCTATGCTGACCACTTGAATATGGATGTATCTCTCTAATGAATTCCAACCCCCATTGTTGGAAGGGTCCAGTGACTACAATGGGTTTCAATGGGAGAGATTTCAGTTGTTGTTTTCCAGTGAACCTTTGGCACTTGTCACATGTCTTTACATAAGAGAAAACTTAAGAAAATAAACATGGCCAATAGTAACCAGCCCTCAAAATCTTGTGGGATGTATTTTTCCAGTAGTGATTGTCACCACAATTGCTGCTATGAAATTGATGCATAACCTGAACCGATTCCCCTTTATCAAGGCACCTCAACAACATTCCATAGGGGTATTTCCAATAGAGCATTTTTTCATTAATACAAAACTTGATTGCCTTGATTTTCAATGCTCTCACCTATGTTTGATTCATCTCTGAAGGGGCTGAAAGGTTATGCAAAAAATGTATTATACTATTGTACCATTCACAAGAAGAAAAGTGTGATGAAGCTGGTTGATCATGATTGTACCTTTCAACAGAGATTTCAGATTGTGCATCCTCTGCATTTATGCTGATAAAATTAATACCTAGCACCTCACAATTCTCTTCAGCAATAAGCTTTGCCAAACCCCAACCCTTTATTAATTTAGTTGGCTTAATATCAATGTCAAACTCAATGATTTTGGCAATGCACTTGTCTCTTTTACCATCTATATCTAGTTGGATAAGTGCATCTCTTATTGAACTAGATGGTACATAAGTTATAACTTTGGCATGAAAAATATATATTCTAAAAGACTTAAGTGACTTTATCAAAGAATAATATTGTTTTTCAATAGGACCATACTTTACCTCAACATCTCTCAATGTCTTGCTAAAGATTGCTGCTGGTTTTTCCTATTCTTGATCATTTCAATGAAGTAACATTGTTGCAATGGTATCATTAGATGCAAATGAAAAGATATAGAAATATTTACAATAGTCTGGGTTGATCAAAATAGGAGCTGACATAAGAGATTTCTTGATAGCTTCAAAAGAATCCCTTGATGCATCATTCCATTTGACTTCTGAATCTTTCCTTAGCATGCCAGTGATGTGTTTAATCAATTCTGCAAAATTAGGAATAAATATCCTAATGAAGTTAATCTTTCCAAGAAATGATTGGATATCTTTCTTAGATCTAGGAATTGATATCTTCTTAATAGATTCTACTCTTGCAAGGTCAATCTTTAGTCCTTCAGCAGTCACTATGTTCCCCAAAAGATTACCTTATTTCAATGGAAATTGAGACTTCTTTGGATTGAGTGAAATCCCATACCTTCTTCACTTCAAGAATGTCTTCCTCAAATGTTGCAAATGTTCTTTATGACTGTGAGAACACTGTTAGATCATCCAAATATATCAAAACAAACTTATCCTTCTCACCTACAAAGGCAATGTCCATAGCCCTCTGAAAGGTGGCCCCAACATTCATAAGCCCAAAGGGCATCTTGGCATACACAAAATTACCCCAAGGAGTTGTGAAGTATGTCTTTTCTCTATCATCTGGGTGTACTGAGATTTGGTTATAGCCCGAGAACCCATTAATAAAAGACATGACACTAGCTCCAGACACTCTTTGCAAGATATACTCCATCTTTGGCAAAGGGTAGTTATCTTTCATAGATATTTGTTCAAGTTCCTAAAGTCAACACACAACCTAATCTCCCCATTCTTCTTTCTAAAAGGAACTAAATTAGCAACCCACTCAGAATATCTTAGTGGAATGATAATTTGAGCATTCAATAATTTTTTAATTTCCTTTTCCACTATGGGTAGAAGAAGAGGGATCATAGATCTCAGTTTTTGCTTGAATGGAGTGGATTCTTTCTTCAGAGGGATTTTATTCTCAATCACTTGAGTGTCATAGGTTTTTACATCATTGTACTCCCATGAAAAAATGTCTGAAAATTATTTCATCGGGCTGCCATATTTAGCTCTCTATTATGCAGTCAACTGTGTGGACAGATTTATGGTTTTTGGGGAATGTTCATCTCCTAAGTTGTAATGAAAGACAGAAGGGTATTCCTCTTTCTTATTAGGATTCAAAGGAACATAATTCTGGTCAAAAATCTTCTCAAGTGGTACTAATCCTCTTGGGATTTGATTATTAGGAAGTTGAATAATATCATGGCATCCAATTTTGTTTTTTAATTGAGGATTTTTTACTTTTTCAACATTTTCATTTTCATGATCTATATGGAGGGATGAAAAATCATCTTTCCAAATATCTAACCAATTCCTCATCATCATCAAACACTTTCCAAACTTTACACTTTATGGCAAGGAGGATCTATATTTCACTTGAATTTCATAATTAAGCTTTGTTGGCAATGGTGGATTAAAGGTGCTAGATGAAACAACTAATGAATCAACAAGTTGATTCATGGCTCTAGGAATATATGAAATATTGAATGCTAGAAAAGAATCAATGAGATTCCATACCTCATCTCTATATGTCTTAATCCTGACATGTTTGGCTTGAAAAGTGTTCTTGATTTGTTGAATTATCAGATCAACATATCCATATACTTTCAGCCCCTGAATATTCATGTCCTTAGCAGCGTTTAAGACCAAGACCAAGGCTTCATATTCTGATATGTTATTTGTCACCTCGAAATCCAAATTGAAGTAAAAATGAATTGTTTCTTTGGAAGGTGAAACAAAAACCACACCTTCTCCTGTAGACTCTCTTGAACAAGCATCATCAAAGAACATACTCCATATAGGAGTTCTTTCCATTTCTAAAGATTGGCAAATAGGATTTATGAGTTGTAAATATGATGAATGAGAATCATCAATATTAAGTACAAAAGACCCAAAACCTGTGTCAACTGAATATATGGGATGATTAGTAGGCTCCTTCTCATCACTGATAATATAGGATAATTGTGCTTCTCTATACAATCTCCTTTGTTCCCCTCCAAAGACTGGGACAGTTGCATAAGAAAGGTCATTTTGCAAGGTGGCCCCTACCCTCTTTATACATGCTCTAGATAAGAGCATACAAAATTTGGGTGGCACATCAGCTACCACAATGTCCATTACCATGCTCCTCATGGGAAACTGGGATAAAGAAATTTCTATATATTTAATCAAGCCAAGCCACTTGACCTTCCCAGAGTTAAATGAAAATAAATCATGATAAGACTTGGTAATTTCTAAACCAAACTCATCCATGAGTTCTTTTGGCATGAGGTTATGAGAATCTCCTATGTCTAGAAGGAAATTATGCATAATTTTATCATGGATGTTCAAGGAGACATAGAAAGGTGGAGAGGTTTCCTCAATGTCTTCAACCATTGGACTAAGAACAATAGTAGGCTTATCATCTTGTAGGTTCACAACATTAGCAGTAGTTGGCATGGGTTTAGGATCAAGGGATTTGAGGATGGTTTGTTTGTAGGTATCATTCTTCATTAATTCCATGAGGGGTATGGGGATTTTAACCTTCTGAATTTTTGATTCAAATCTAAATGAGAAAGGAACTTTGTCATGGTTTCTTACCTCTTGCACAGGAAAATTAAGAAGTACTTGATTCTTTGTTTGAGCTTGATCTTTTCTTGGTTGTTGTTTTGTAGGGGCATCAACTTTCTTGGGAGGAGCTTTCTCATATTGATTATTATTACTTTGTTTAGATATGAGATTATACCTATTATGATCATTAGTTTGACAAATAGATCCATCATTTGAGTCTTGATTAGACTGTTGACTAATCAAATCTTCTTCATAAGAAAATTGTGTCAAGAAATATGCATCACCTTTATCTCCCAAACAATTAATCTCATCATCTTCTTCTGGTTGATCTTCCTCCATTACTGTGTTCTGAAAAGAGGCTTTGATATTCTAATCCTCATTATCATTTCTATTCCTTTGTAAAATCTGATGTTGCTCATTATTTATTCTATTTGGATTTGGATTTTGAGGAATAAAAGCATTAGGATCTCTACCTTTTACAGGCTACTTGTTTTCAATATTCATCTTGGACAATTCAGAAGTCAAATTTTCAATCGTCTTAGCCATATTTTCAATATTAGGATCAACACTTGATGATGAGGATTCTCCTTTTTGTTTCCTTATATCTCCTCTACCTTTCAACTTCTATGTAGCAAGGATGTTAGATTCCACTTCAAGTGTTGCATTCTGCATCTTAGCCAATGTAACATACCTCATTTCTCTTAACAGTAAACAAAATTCATAATCAAAAGCATTAGCATATGTGATTTTTGCAGAGGTAGCAGTAGGTTTGATTTTAGTTGGGATATTGCTATACATCCGGTTAAATTTCTTGGTAAAGTTTGACACTGATTGACCACTTTCCCTTCTCAAGTTCCCAAACTCTATAATGTAGTAAAGAAAATCCTTCTTATCCCCCCATTTTTTTAAGAAAGTATCATCAAAAAATTCAATACATGTTATGGATCCTAGGGTTAATTCTCTAAACCATCTCCTGGCCTCTCCATCTAAGCTTTGCAAAAACACTCTCATCCATACATCCTCCTGTGTGATATTTAAGTTATCAACATAACTATTAAATAATTCAAGATGCTCTTCAGCTGTGACCTCTTATATCCCTGAAAATTTTGGCATATACTTTTGATAGTCTCCAGTAGGCATTGCATTGAGAATATTTGACAATACTAATGGGGCATATCTAGCAGCTATGATTCTTTCCATCTTAGTGAGATTTTGAGGTGTTGCTTCCATGATAATAGTAGATGTAGATGTACTGGAAGTTTGGATCACTAGGGATTGAGATGAGGCTGATATAGAAGATGAAGGTGAGGTAATGAGAGAAAAAGGTATTTCTATACTTGCAACGAAAGAAGGGAAATAAGAAGCTTTGTAAAATTCAAACAATAACTTGGAAAGGTTTTCTTCTCCTTTTATAGACAATTCATCTAAGATGATCTCAACTAGAGGAATATTTGTATGAATGTAGGCTGAATTTGGTTCAGTTTCAGATTGAGAAGATTCTATAGAGAATGAGAAAATGTCTTCTTTAAAAAATGGTGAATTATCTTCTTGAGTAAGATCAGAAGATCCTTGAACTTCTGAAACTAATTTGTCACTATTAGTCTCTGAGCTTATAGCTTCAACAAATGTTGGTTTTATTAGTGGATTTTCTGGAAAAGACACAGAGGGATTTCTAGATATACCTGAACTTGAATATCCCTTCTGTAATGCTTTTCCTTCTTTGATGATGCTCTCAGGATCATATACCGGATCAGTTAGTGTTTTTTTAGGATTTGCTCAAGTATGTGCCTTCTTAGGAGCCACAATG
Organism: Picea glauca; assembly: GCA_000966675.3. Classification (NCBI taxonomy): domain Eukaryota; kingdom Viridiplantae; phylum Streptophyta; class Pinopsida; order Pinales; family Pinaceae; genus Picea; species Picea glauca. The sequence continues at coordinate 7,586 of JZKD02S1691425.1, forward strand.
TACCAATGGAGTCTCTAGATAGAATATTACAACCAAACTAATTCCATGCCTTTTTCTATCATCAAAAGATGGGACTGTGTCGTCTCCTAGGGAAGCTTGCTTCACACTCCTCTCCCCGGCAACGACACCAATTTGTTATCTCTCCAGGAGTCTCTTTAGGTTATAGATCAAGAGATCCTGGTAACTTAATCAAAATGCCCAATAATGTATTGAAAATTGGATCAAAGATGAATAAATCACACACTCACTCCTTCACTCAAAATAATTTAAACATACTTAGACAAAACAAGGCTCTCAAAATATATGCTCAGATAGTTTGAAAAACTTAGCTGGATTGAGAATGCTAACTATGTCAACAACATCACATATATTGAAAACACATGTGAAAGGTCGAATATAACCAGCAAAAGATTTGTGATCTTAGTTTAATAATGCAGAGATAAGATAATAGTCATCAATCATTAAGTAAACTAGGAAATGAACATAACATTCAACTCACAAGTGTAGAATAAGAAATATGAATGGATTTTTGAACAATATCAATGAAAGAAGCTTGTCATTCCAATATATATATCAATGTTTTTACAACAAAAGAGTGCATAAAATACTTCAATCTCGAACCATTTAAAATGATGCCTTAATGGGATTAAAGAGGTTTTACAAATTCGACTAAGATCCTCGAAAGATGGATCTGAATGACACCTATCAGATCAAATCTAAAATGATGCAAAAAGGTAGGATGATATCCTATTTCTAAGGGATAGGTATCTCATCCAAATTCCAAATATTTAGCTCCACCTAAGATTCCTTTTGGTGGTAGAAGTCCTTAATTTCCCTTGTCCAACACCTGGAGCAATGACTCATCCATTGAATACCGAAAATCGGGTCAACTTTGACCAAAACTCTTACATGCAGAAGGTTGACAAGTTGGTAGCGCACTGCATCGAGGAAACACAATCTGCGCTACAAACTCCTGTAGGTGCCAGTTTTGCCAAAAAAATTCAAAATTTCTTTAAGAAAATATCTTTGAAAGTTGTAATATTGTCTCATCATAACACATATTATTGTAGTTTGCCATCTTTATTGAGATTACTCAGACTTCATCTCAATAACCATATATCCATATATCCATATATGCTTCTTCAAAGTAACTTTCATACCTTCATAAGACTTCATGATATCTTAATTCATCATAGGTCAGAAGCCATTAATCAAAACCTTGAAACAACCTCTGAATCAATCACCTTTCTTGGGAGAACTAGGAGAAGTATTTTATTTTAATAATATAGCCAAATTCTTCTTGCTAAGCATATTCTTGGCCAAATATAAGTCTCCAACTAGATTTCTATTGTCAGCTCTCTGGATGAGGTTTTGTTTGTACACATTAATCAATTGTATCCTCTGAATAATCTTATTTTTTATATTCATATTTAGCCGGTTACACTACCCTACTAGTTCATTGATTTGACTTGAAATTTGTCTTCCAAGTGTGACATTCTCCTGATGTAGTTTTTGATTCTTCTCCTGAACTTCTTTGAGTTTTATGTCTGCATATTTGAACAATTGAGCCCAATGTTTCTTTAGGTCCTTGATATGTCTCTGGAGTTGACTCTGGTGGAGATTCACTCAATTGAACTATGGCCTCAGGTGCTTCCTTTTCAAGAGGAGAAACCTTAAATCTTGATAGCCTAGTTCTAGGCTTTATAACATCAGTTCTTTGATGAGATTCCTCTGCTAATACAAGATTTCTCCTGGATGACCTTCTGAGGGCTGGTGTATCAATTCTTGCTTGTATATCCCAAGGATTATCTTCAATCTCCATTGGAGGAAGATCCACAGGAGGCTCTATTTGTTCTTCAAGAACCACCTCTTTAGCCTTTCCTTTCCTTTTGATTCTGTATATACTTGGACAGGTAACGGTTCTTGAGGAATGTGTTCTTGAGGGGACTGTGGTTTTTCATATGCAAAGGGAAAAATGAGAGAAGAAGGTTGTGTTACCTCAAGTGAGGTACCAATGGGGGTAGAAGGAGGAGAAGACTTTGGTATTTCAGATGATGGGACAGAGGGAGCAATGGGAGGTGTTGCAGTCTTCTTATTAGGAATTTTGAGTTTTGAAGGAGAAGGAGGCAAGTCAATTTGGTAGTTAGATAAAAATAGGAAAGTAGGCCAATCCTTCCCCTCCTTCTTCAACTATTCAATGACTATGAGATTTATTAAGGCATGATGAAAAATAGACTTTTGAATCTTATCAGTTTTTATTTGTTCAAATGAAATAATCCTTTGCAAACTCATGAAAAGGAAATTAGGTAAATCTATTTCCTTCTTACCAGTGAAATGGAGAAGAATCTTGAAATGGTATTGCCAAATCCATCTATATCTTCCTTCACAGGTAAAAAATATTTGAATGATGAAGATAATATTATCATATTCCTCTAATGGCCACTTCATTGGCACACCCTTCACCAAGTCATCTCCCCTATGCTTAGGCTTGAGCATATCTTGACACCAATCCTCCTTTTCTAGTTTCCTTTCCTTGAACCATAGTTCCCCTATCCTAGGGATCTCAGTCACCTCTGCAATCAAATCCACTGTCAAATGGATTTCCAAGGGTCCAACCTGTGTCTTAACATTCTTGTTATTTTTCACAAAGTATTTTGAAACCTCCAAATAGTATCCTTCGAGATTATGAAAAAACCTCCAGCATCCCATGCGCTTGAAGGAGTCTACATGGTTAGGGTCTTGTTCAATAAGAGTGGTATCAGTGGGATTGAATATAAGAAGAGAGCCTGACCTCTTCCTACAAATGGGATATTTCCTTGGAGCCATCGTATGTATGATCAATTTTTGTAAACACTTCAACACAAAGAGAATTAGGAGCAAACTCTAAAAACAAACAGCTTTGTTTGTTTCTTGCAAGCCTTAGTAAATTTCCCTTTGAATGCGAGCTGTAGCTATAAAAAGGGACTCAAAACTTTGATGATGGTCTGAGAACATTTTTAAAACCTTCTTGATATATTCTTTTACCTTGGAATATTTCAAATTTCGAAACAAAGTTTCCCCCCCGAGTTGGTAGCACGCCATGTGTAAAAATTATGAGTTGTGCAGACAACGGTCGCTGAGTTGGTATCTCTTTAACTACAAAATTACCCAAGTGCACTACGAATGCATTATCATGGAGGGAAATGATAGAAGCAAGGTCAAATTGTGACTTTAAATAAAATGATGGCTTATTAAGGACCAAAACCGACTCTTATGATCCCTGACTCACTTTTAGGAAATGACTAATTTGACTTTTGACCATAAAAACATAGGACAATGACCTTGATGACCACTTAGTAATCTATCAACCTCATTTGACATGACTCAGACTTGATGACTGGACTCAATGAAGGACACATCATTTTGAATGAGTAATGAAAACAAAGACTCAAAAACTACCTAAGGCTTAAAATAAAAAATGTTTTTTTGTTGGGAGATAACACACCTGTTGTAACTGCTCAATCTGTACTGAGGTCCACTCTAACTGTCAGATCCGGTTAGTTGCATAGTTATCCTTCAACCTTAATATACACTCCTATAATAAGTGTGGAAAATCACAGAAAAAGACTTCATGCAAATCAGTAAACACATATTTCTCAAGATATTTGTGCAGTGTTACTCTAGGGTTTATGTTATCTTTCTTTGCAAACTCGAGCTCTTTTTTCTTCAGCCATCTTTCAATATATTTTTTTGTGGGATTCCATGGTCTCAACATCCCTTTCTAGTGGTTCATTCTTTTCACCTTTTCCTCATCTGATTCGATATTCTCTTGACCTGCCTTCAACAGATCTTACGAATTCTCAACAAATCCCATATACTCAATCCTATATTTTTCCAACCAATGACAATAGAACCATTTGTTGGTTATAATTTATAGATCTCAGTTTATATCTTCAATATGATTGAACCAAGGTTCATTTCTAAGGGGATTCCAACAAAACCTATAAAACTATCATCCCTCCTGGTAAACTAGAAGGAAATGCAGCACACAGAGTGCACTACGTAGTCTCACCCAAGATAGTCTTAATGGATTATTGCAATATGCAACTGTTTACAATCCAGGATTGAGTGGTGATCTGAGAAGTGTGTGTTTAGAGTTCTATTGTAACTTATTAACGCAATAAATTTTCATTCACAATTATGCATGGAATATAATAAACTCATTCATTTAGCACATCAACAACTACTGAAGATAGTAAAGAACCATACGCATTCAATCACATAACACAGGTTTTACCATGGTTCACCCCCTTGGGCTACGTCCACAAAGACCTGGCTCTCAATCTCTTTTATTATAGAAGTTCCAAAACTACAGCGTAGCGCGCTTTACAACTCTTCTCAGTCGGGTTGAGATATATTGTGAGGAGGACTAGATCGGACCAAGATCCTCATCCTTCGATCTAACCCTCAATATCCACCCTCCTTACTTCTCTCTAGCTCAAAAACTTACAAAATTAGGTTGTATAGAAAAATATTACAACTAGCTATCAAAATAGGACTCCTCCTCTAGACTCTCTATATCCCTTCTAACTCAGGTATCCCTCTATGAGACCTAAGTATCTATATCTATACATTTCTGGCTCACCAACCATTACAATGTATTGAAAAAACCCTAACCCTAATGTCATTAGGTCTTGCATGCATTCGCATGTGCTACTCTTCCTTCCATCTATTGCTTCCCTTGTGCATGCCTTCTTTCCCAAAATATCCTTTTTTTCCACTTTGGCCTAATTCCAACACTGTGTTAAACTACTAAATGATCCATCATCTATTAAAGTATTAAAAAATATGCTAGAAATATGTAGCACAAATGATCTGGGATCTTTTCGTCAGGTGACTTATTAAAGAATTGTATAAAATGATCATAAACAAAAGTACACCATAAATAAGGAAAATCTCAAAAGGAAAGAGACATAAGCATGCAATATGAACACAAATAAATTGATAATGGAGTTCGTCCCTGGTGGACTACGTCTTCGGGTCCTGCTCTCAAATGGGTAGGTATTTTTATTAACTCCACAAAAGAATTGGGAAAAATACATAAGTATACCTCATTCTGGAGTTAATATACAGAATATTTTCTCAGATCAGAAAACTAACACCACCATTGTGTTCAGGGCATCATTTTAACCAAAAATGGTTTTCTCCATGCCCTGATCCAAGCCTGACACTTTCAGGCCCAAGAGACACCCCTGCCTCGGTTTCCATGCCACTGCCTCTGTAATAAATTACTGAGAGAAATATCAAAAAGTGTTCCCCTCTATCAAAAACTAAGCCAAAATCCATATGGGCATGCTCGGTTCTCCTTTGTCCCAAACACTGGCAGAAAGACCTTGTATATAGAAAAATGTGGCGGTTTGTTCAATAATGAGTCTATTGGTGGAGTGGTTATCATATGTTATATTAGTCCATAGGTTGGTGGAGGTCCCAGAATCGAATCCCATGGAATATTCTTTTAATACATGTGGTTATAACCATTTTTGGTGCACCCTGCTAAATCTGGTTGGAGGCCACTAGAATGGAGAATAGTTGAGAGGACTAGCTATATATAGCGGGCGATTTAGCTCGCAGAGTTAATTCAATAGAGAATATAGAGGAGATGATATATATGGTAGGTGTTTGGCATATCCGACGGTATATACATATGGTCTCATGGATTAACATGGAACCAAGGGTTGGTTTGAAGGTCTATCCCTTTTCTTCCGTGCACATAGAACATTACTAAGCATAAATAATATCTGCGCCAATGTATAAACAAGGAACATGTAGTGGTAAGTTGGCTAGCATGGAGGTGTGAGGCCTTTGGGATAAGGAGGTTATGGGTTTGACTCTTGTGGAGTCATATATCTTTTCACCTGCCAACCACTAGAGGGGTGCCACGTGGCAGCCCATGAGTGGGCCACGTGGCACCATAAAATTTGTACATAAAACTAACACTTGTCACATTCTAATTCACCCATGTGTCTACCATCAACCTGTACAACCTTGCCACATGTCACCCTTGTAGTGGTGACATGTGTCACCTTGACTTTTTTAATTTTTGACCAAGTTTAACCTGAACTTTGAATACTTATATCTTTCGATCCATAACTCAGTTTGGTGAGTCGTTTGCACTGTTAGAAATATTGTGACGCTCTCTTTGTGATCATGTGGTTTTAACTAAGTTTTGGTAACTTTGAAATTTTCCCCTTTCTCTTTTTGCTAAAGCGATTCTGAGCATCCTGAGTTTCCTCTATGCATTGTGATTTATTCTAATATTTCTCTGGGTCCTTTTTGGATCACGCCTTCCCACTGAGAGCATTTTGGACTACCAAAATATTTCATAAATCAAATGGTAAGTGAGGGAAGTGTCCCCTCACTCTGTCCTTCTCAATCCACTTTGCCTTACTTGGATGTGTTCCCTTTAAGCCTACTCGAAGATAATCAACATCACCCCTACGTGAAGTCCTCATCCTTCTATCTAGGATGATGTCTTCCTATAACTCATCCAAGTACTCAAGTTCAAACTCACCAATTGAAGGTATTAAAACTTCCTCATCCTGATCCATGATCATGGGAGGCTCAAAAAGTTCCAATTTCTCTACATTCACAACAGAGTAAATATTAATATAAGGTGGAAGATATAAGCGAAAAGAATTAGTGCCTGTTTTCTCCAAGATAGTGAAGGGTCCATATCGGATGGGATTGTGTTTCTTGCCTTCACCCTTCAATCATTCCTTGTTGATATGAAGCCATACCTGGTCTCCAACATGGAACTAATGATCAACCATGTGCTTGTCATGTTGAGCTTTATATTGTGCTTGACTCTTCTCCAAATGTTCCCTGACTTCCTGGTGTATCTATTGAATCCTTTGTATGAAATTGCGGGCTCTATCCTCTCTTCATTATTTATTCACATCGACATCTCTCCCATACATAAATTCCAAAGGAACCTTTGGTAGGTACCCAAAACACATCTCAAAAGGTGAAATTTGAGTGGATGAATGTAAAGCTCGGTTATAAGCATGTTATACATAGGGTATATGTTCATCCCATAACTTAGGATGCTTGTTGTAGTAGCCTCGAAGAAAAAGTACCAATGTTTTGTTTACCACCTCTATCTATTTTCCGATCTATGGACGAAACGCAGTGCTCCTCTTCAATTTGTTGTCCATCATTCTCCACAATCTAGTCCAAAAATCCCCAAGGAATCAAGTATCTTGATCTGAGACAATGGACGTGGGTAGCCCAAAGTGAACCCAAACATACTGAAAAAATGATATTAGCAGTTTGCTCAATAGTCATATTCTTTTTACATGGCATCAAGATACACATCTTGTTGAACCTATCCACTACAACATACAAATAATCATGACACCCACTGGTCATTGGTAAACCCCCTACAAAATCCATGGAAATGATTTCCCATGGATGGGATGGAACAGGAAGTGGTGAGTATAGCCCCAATTTTCTATTAGTGGGATTACAAGTAGAACA
>JZKD02S1691425.1:15150-34097 GCA_000966675.3 Picea glauca
GGGTTTGACTCTTGTGGAGTCATATATCTTTTCACCTGCCAACCACTGGAGGGGTGCCACGTGGCAGCCCATGAGTGGGTCACGTGGCACCATAACATTTGTCCATAAAACTGACACTTGTCACATTTTCTTCACCCATGTGTCTACCATCAACCTGTACGACCTTGCCACATCATCCCATGCCAACTCATCACTGTGCCACGTTAGTTGTATGGATGTGCCACATGTCACCCTTGCAGTGGTGACACATGTCACCTTGACCTTTTTACTTTTTGACCAAGTTTAACCTGAACTTTGAATACTTATATCTTTTGATCCGTAACTCAGTTTGGTGAGTCGTTTGCACTGTTAGAGATATTGCGACATTCTCTTTGCGATCATGTGGTTTTAACTAAGTTTTGGTAACTTTGAAATTTCCCCTTTCTCTTTCTGCTGAAGCGATTATGAGCGTCCTGAGTTTCCTCTGTGCATTGTGATTTGTTCTTAGCTTTCTCTAGGTCCTTTTTGGATCACGCCTTCCCACTGAGAACATTTTGGACTACCAAAATCTTTCATAAATCAAATGGTAAGTGAGGGAAGAGTCCCCTCATTGTATCCTTCACAATCCACTTTGCCTTACTTGGATGTGTTCCCTTTAAGCCTACTCGAAGATAATCAGCATCACCCCTGCGTGAAGTCCTCATCCTTCTATCTAGGATGATGTCTTCCTATAACTCATCCAAGTACTCAAGTTCAAACTCACCAACTGAAGGTATTGAAACTTCCTCATCCTGATCCATGATCATGGGAGGCTCAAAAAGTTTCAAGTTCTCTACGTTCACAACAGAGTAAATATTAATATAAGGTGGAAGATATAAGTGAAAATAATTAGTGCCTATTTTCTCCAAGATAGTGAAGGGTCCATATCGGATGGGATTTAGTTTCTTGACTTCACCCTTCAATCATTCCTTGCTGATATGAAGCGATACCTGGTCTCCAACCTGGAACTGATGATCAACCATGTGTTTGTCATGTGTTTATCTTTATATTGTGCTTGACTCTTCTCCAAATGTTCCCTGACTTCTTGGTGTATCTATTGAATCCTTTGTATAAAATTGCGGGCTCTATCCTCTCTTCATTATTTATTCACATCGACATCTCTCACATACATCAATTCCAAAGAAACCTTTGGTAGGTACCCAAAACACGTCTCAAAAGGTGAAATTTGAGTGGATGAATGTAAAGCTCGGTTATAAGAATGTTATACATAGGGTATATGTTCATCCCATAACTTAGGATGCTTGTTGTAGTAGCCTCGAAGAAAAAGTACCAATGTTTTGTTTACCACCTCTATCTATTTTCCGATCTGTGGATGAAAAGCAGTGCTCCTCTTCAATTTTGTGTCCATCATTCTCCACAAGCTAGTCCAAAAATCCCCAAGGAATCAAGTATCTTGATCTAAGACAATGGACGTGGGTAGCCCAAAGTGAACCCAAACATACTGAAAAAATGATATTAGCAGTCTGCTCAACAGTCATCTTCTTTTTACATGGCATCAAGATACACATCTTGTTGAACCTATCCACTACAACATACAAATAATCATGACACCCGTTGGTCATTGGTAAACCCCCTACAAAATTCATGGAAATGCTTTCCCATGGATGGGATGGAACAGGAAGTGGTGAGTATAGCCCCAATTTTCTATTAGTGGGCTTACAAGTAGAACACATCACACACCCATTTACATATTTAGTTACAATTGCTTTCATTTGAGGCCAGTAACAAAACCTCTGCAAATGAGCCATATTTTTTCCTACCCCAAAATTCTGAGGCACAAGAGAAGTGTGAGATTCTCGTATTACATGGGCTCGTTCACTTGTAGGAATACATAGCTTCCCAAGATGATAGAGTAATTTTCCCTACAGACAGTAGTTCTCTACCTTTGCACCATGGGTTAACGTCTCATATAATTCTTTAAAATCTTCATTGATGGCATATTGTTCTACATAGCTATCATAAGATAAAGAAGTATTATTCAAAATAATATAAGTAGAAATAGGATGTCTAGAAAGCATATCGGCTACCATGTTACTTTTACCCTTTTTGTACTTGATTACCAAATGAAATTGTTGTAGAAAACCCATCCATTTATAGTGTCGAGATTGTTGTAGTTTAGTCTATGCTTGAAGATATTGTAAGGGTTGTTGATTTGTATGTATGATGGTTTCCTTCCCTAACAAGTAGTTCTTCCATTTCTTTACGCTTTGAACTAATTCATACAACTCTTTATCATATGTAGGATATTTAACAACAACTTGGTTAAAAGTATCATAGTAGTAACAGATAGGCTTATGATATTCCATCAATATTTCACCCATGGTGTATCTGTTGGCATCTGTCTTGATCTCAAATGGTTGTTGAAGATTCAACATTGCTAATATTGGTGCATTACTGATCTTCTCCTTCAAAGTGTCGAAATATTTTTGTTGCTTTCCTTCCCACTGAAAAGTGTTCTTCACACCAGTTAAGGCATGCAAAGGAGATGCTATAAAGGAGAAGTTGGGAATGAATCTCCTCCAATACTGGACTACACCCAAGAAGCTCCAGATCTTTGTCACACTTTTTGGCTCAGGCCATTTTACAATAACTTCAATGTTGGAAGGATCAATCTTCAATTGTCCTCCTCCCACGATATGACCTAAGTACACAAGTGCAGTCTTTCCAAATTCACATTTAGACATTTTCACATACAACTTTTCCCTTTGCAAAGTATCCAATACTTGTTTTACATGCCTTATATGTTCATCCCAAGTCCCACTAAAAACAAGAATGTCATCTAAATACACAATCACAAAGTCATCCAGGAAAGGCCTAAATACATCATTCATCACACGCATGAACGTTTCTGGAGAATTACAAATCCCAAACAGAATAACTAACCACTCAAACAATCTATGTTTGGTTTTAAAGGCAGTCTTCCATGCATCCTTTTCTGTGACTCTGATTTGATGATATCCATTGCGCAAATCCAACTTAGTGAAATAAACAACATTCTTCAATTGATCAAGTAAATCATCTATGCAAGGAAGAGGGTATCAATTTTTCACCGTGATTTTATTTAAATCCTGGTAATCGACACACATTCTCCATGTGCCATCTTTCTTTGGCACCATTGCGATCGGAGAACCATAAGGAGATGAACTGGGTCTGATGACCCCTTGATACAATAAGCCCTATACCTAATTCTTGATCTCTTTCATATCCAGAACTGACATCTTGTACATGCCCACATTAGGAAGAGGAGAATCATGTTGAAGATGTATCTCATGTTGGATTTCCCTCTTAGGAGGTAATCCATCCAGTTCCTGAAAAATATCATCATACTTAGAGACAATATCGATTAATTTATTTTTATGAGATGTATCACACCCTTGGAAACCGCCGAATGTCCTGACATCCTTCTCTTTGACGACGATGAGTACATATCTCTTATTAGTGGTTATGAGTCTTTTCATTTTCCCTGCACTAACAAGTGTTGTATTTACCCTCATGCTGTGAGATCTAACAATATATTCCACTCCCCTTTTAGTAAGGTGGTATTTTTTCTCATCATCAAAGAATACTGCTTTTCTATCATAAAGATAAGGAATCCCCAACACTATTCCACATGTATCAAGTGGTACAACATCCAAATCCACTTCATCAATAAACTTGGAAACAATATAAAATCTGACCCTGCATTGTTTAGTGACATTAAATTTTGCTTGATCACATACCCAAACAAGAGGATAAGACTTTGGATGTGGTTTGGTTACAAGAAACATCTTCTTGACAAGTGCTTCAGATATTAATTTTACTTGGGAACCCAGATCAAATAGTGTATCTATCTTAGTATGTTTAGATACAACTTGTGTGTGAAATAACTCATTCCTCTTTCGTTCATCAATATGAGATTCATCATTGGAACTTGAACTAGAAATAACAGAATATTTACCTTGTACTCCAGTCGTTGTGATCTTTCCTTCATCTCATGATTCAGAACCAAGATCTTGTTGCATTGTAGCAAAGGTCTTTTTCTTCCCCTTTCCACCAAATTGTTTCAGTTTCTTTTCTAGATGTAGTTTCCAAAAGTGTTCTTCATCATGACCATGCTTCTTTCAATGAGTGAAAGATGGTTTTCCTCCTTCTCTCATCACTGTAGTGGTCTTCTTGTCCTTCCTTTTGAATTTTTTGAAAGTATTCTATGGGAAATTGGAAGGTTTCTTCATAGGATCTTCTTGAACATTCTTCCCCCTGTTCTCAAGGTGAGTAGCTTTCACACAAACTTCGTCAAGACTAGTGGGGTTAAACAAGAGAAAATTATGATGAATATAATTTTGAAGTGCACCAATATACTTCATTAAAGTTTCATAAGAATCCAAAGGAATATTCAATGCAAGAGCTTTATTCCTAAATTATTCTGTGAAACTTTGTACAATCTAACCTTTACTCTGCCTTAAAGTTTTCCATTCCATCATCGCTTTATGTAAATACCCTAATGGATAGAAATGCTTCCTTATCTCTGATTTAAATTCTAACCATGAGGAAAGAAGATTACCACACTTACTTATGTTTTGTATCTTTCTCTCCCACCATATGAGAGTGGTGCCTTCCAACCGAAGAGAAGCCAGTTGCACTTTAACTTCCTCTTCGTCAATATGTTGAACACAGAAATATACTTCAACCTGTCGGATCCAATTATCTAGTTTCTTAGGATTAGCATCTACACTAAACATAGGTAAAGCAAACTTTACATCAAGCTTTAATAATGGTTTCTTAAAAGAGGCTTTATGGATATAATGTTGAGAGTGATGAGAATGCTCAGAGGAAGAAGAACTAGAAATTGAAGGTGAAGATGGAAGCTCAAGAGGATCTCCTCCAGGCCCTTGAGTTACCAAATCATCATCATCTAATGATGCTTCCTTTTTATTATTTTTCTTCTTCATTCTCTTCTCATAATTTCAATACATTTGTTCAACCATTTCTGACATGCGATAAAATACCATGTGAAATTTTTTCTCCTGTTCATCAGACTTGTCCTCTTCTTCTTCTTCTTCCTTCAGGATGCACAGACAACTTCGGGATTGAAAGTCTTAAGAGTTCCTTCACCCTGTGTAGTGGCCGAATAGATTTAAACATCATTTTATTTCATAAACTAAGGCAGTAACTTCATAACAAAATAATAATCTTCATAATAATAACTTCAGTGGGTGTATGTAACGACCCTGCTTAAATAGACGTATAGGATTATTAATTATAATTAATTTAATAATCTAACTGTCCTAAAAGATTAGCTAAACAATAATTATTTCTTAAAATAACATTAACTAATTAATTGTTATTAATTAGTTATTCATGATTGTCAATGATTAATTTAAGTATTAATTAACTCATTAATTAATAAGGTAAAGAAATAAAAGGAGGATAATAAATTATATTATTAAATTAAGTTGCGTACCCGAAAAGGGATAACATATTAACTACAAGAGGATAAAGTAATAATAAAGGGGATTAGGGGCATTAACGACGAAAGGATAAGAAGGTAATAAATGGGTTAGGTAGGAAATAAATGAGCGGGAAGTTGGTGAAGGAGGGATATGGAGGGGAAGGAGGTGGAGGAGAAGGGATTCTACGAGAAATTGGGGAGGGATTTTGGGAGCTCTAGGATTTGCAGAGAGAAGTGAAATTTTGGGGTGGGATTGTATCAGTCAGGCGCCGAGGTTACTGGAGGTTTTGGGGATGGGGCCCAGGATATCCATATGATATCCTAGAGCTAGGAAGTTACCTAGTTGGCAGAGTGGAACTAGGTTTTGGGCAGTGTTTAAAAGTGCAGTAATAGTCAAGAAGACAAGCGGACAAACGAAAGGTTATTAGCATCAGGTTTAGGTATTTAAAATTATGCATTGTTTTAATCTGTTATTAAATTTTTTATTCATTGTTAAATTTAAGTTACTAAAGTTATTGTTATGAAGATTATTATTCTGTTATGAAGTTACCGCCTTAGTTTATGAAATAAAATGATGTTTAAATCTATTCGGCCACTACACCCTGCTTATTCTTGTCCCTGGCAAGCATTCACACTCAACAATTCAAGTCAAAGATGATTGCTCTGATACGAACATGATCTGGGATCTTTTCGTCAGGTGACTTATTAAATAATTGTATAAAATGAGCATAAACAAAAGTAAACCATAAATAAGTAAAAGCTCAAAAGGAAAGAGACATAAACATGAAATATGAACACAAATAAATTGATAACGAAGTTCATCCTTGGTGGACTACGTGTTCGGCTCCTTCTCTCAAATGGGTAGGTCTTTTTATTAACTCCACAAAATAATTGGGCGAAATACATATGTATACCTCATTCTGGAGTTAAGCTACATAAGCTTTTCTTAGATCAGAAAAATACATGCCACTGCCTCTGTAATAAATGACTGAGAGAAATCTTGAAAATTGTTCCCCTATCTCGAAAATTGAGCCAAAATCCATACGATAGCATTCGGTTCTCCTTTGTCTCGAACAGTGGTAGAAATACCCTTTATATAGAAAAATGTGGTGGTTTGTGCAATAATGAGTCTGTTGGCAAAGTGCTTAGCGTATGTTATATTAGGCCATAGGTTGGCGGAGGTCTCGGGATCAAATCCCATGGACTCCACTTTTAATACATGTGGTTATAACCATTTTTGGCGTGCCCTGCTAAATCTGGAAGGCGACCACTAGAATGGCGGATAGTTGAGTGGAATGGCTATATATAGTGGCCAGTTTAGCTGGCGGAGTTAATTCAACAGAGAATACGGCAGAGATGTTATATATAGTGGGTGGTTGGCATATCCGGCAGTATATATATATGGTCACATGGATTAGCATGGAACCAAGGGCTTGGTCGAAGGTCTATCCCTTTTCTTTCGCACCCATAGAACATTACTAAGCATAAATAATATATGTTCCAATGTATAAACAAGGAACATGTAGTGGTAAGTTGGTTAGCGCAAAGGTGTGAGGCCTTTGGGATAAGGAGGTTACGAGTTCAACTCTTGTGGAGTCATATATTTTTTCACCTTCCAACCACTGGAGGGGTGCCACATGGCAACCCACGACTGGGCCACATGGAACCATAACATTTGTCCATAAAAATGATACTTGTCACATATTAGTTCACCCATTTGTCTGCCATCAACCTGTATGAACTTGCCACATCATCCCATGCCAACTCAGCACTGTGCCACGTTAGATTTACGAACATGCCATGTGTCACCCTTGCAGTGGTGACACATGTCACCTTGAATTTTTGACTTTTTGACCAAGTTTAACCTGAACTTTGACCGCTTATATATTTCTATTCGTAACTCTGTTTGATGAGCCGTTTGAGCCATTAGAAATCTTGTGATGCGCTCTTTGTGATCATTTTTAACTAAGTTTTGGGAAATTTGAATGTTTTCCCTTTCTCTATCTCTTGAAGCCATTGTGAGCATCATGAGTTTCCTCTGCGCGTTCTGAGTTGTTCTTAGCCTTCTCTGGATCCTTTTTGGGTCAACAAAGGTAGAAGGAAATACAGAACATAAAACAGTTAATCATCTACATACAAAGAGGAGAACAAGCAGAGAATTCAGACTGAATGCCAACATTGAAGATTTCAACATAGGAAATATTATACTGGATCTAGGATATGAAGTAAATGTGTTACCCAAGAATACATGAAAATGTATTGGAGAACCCACATTAGTATATTCACTTGTTCAGTTGAAACTAGAAAATCAACACAGATTTATACCAATTGGAAGACTAAAGGGGGTGATAGTAGATCTGGATGGAGTGCGCACTAAAGTTGATTTTGAAGTGATAGAGATAGTGGATGGCACAAAACCTTATCCATCATTGCTTGGCTTGGATTGGGCATTTGAAAATCAAGCCATAATCAACTTAAAGATGAGGAAGATGACGTTATATTTAGGAGAATACAAATTCCTTGTGCCATTGGATCCATCAGAAGGGGAAAGGTTTGTAGAACCCACTTGTTTAGACCTTAAGGAAATTAACTAGTTGTACAAAACAATCACGTGAGAAGAATATTATGTGAACTCAATTGCATATGGGGTATTCATTTGGATAAGTATCATGGAATGCACGTTAGAATCATATGCAGGCTTAGAGAAATGGCAACAAAGGTTACATGAAGACTCAACAAGAAGATGTGAAAGAATAGACCACGTAGTAAGATGGGTAGGTACAAATATAAGGGAACCTCCCAGCTTCCATGGGGTGAATGAATTCAAAGAATTTTTAACACAATATGAAGAGGAAGTGTTAGAAAATCAAAGGCTCTTAGCCTTGGACATAGCACTCAAGAAAACACCTACAAGATGGTGGGGTGCACACAAAGATACAGTTAAGGACTGGTACCAATGTAAAAGGTTACTGCACATTAGATTTGGCGTAGAACAGGGAACCAACCAACTGTATAAATATGGTGGATAGGGGGAACCAGTAGAACACATGGAGACGTCCAGAATGCTATGGAGGATGACACCACCAGAGGAATGGCCTCATCATTTTGTTCACACATTAGAATGGATTCCATCAAACTAGTATACAGACTAGGAATTGCGTAGAGGAACTACAAACTAGACAGTATTACAACAGAATTTTACAATCACTTTCTCATTTGAACATGAGAACCCAAACATAGACTCAACACTTAAACGAATCAGAGGAGTGATATTCATTAAAGAACTGAAAGTTGAACTCATGACAGAAGAGCAACAACAAAATAGACAGATATTAAAAGAACTATTTTCATGCTACCATGTGCATAAAGAAGCACCAGATGAATATGACCCGTGAAACATTCAGATAGTGTAAATTGAAGGTGAAAGAGAGGTGGAAGGTCCACCTATGGAATCAGAAGTATTTTTTTTGCTGATCAAGGTGAAGAAAGTCAACAATGGGACAGTTGAGAATCCTAAAATGGCCAACATTGGAGACTATTGGGATGATAAAACAATGGAAAACATAATAGAGTTACTGTGCGAGTACAACGACTTGTTCCCAACAACGTTCACAAAAATGAAAAGCATAGCAGGAGATCTAGGTGAAATGAACATACCTCTCATATATGAGGCAAGACTGATCAGACAAAGACCCTATAGACTAAACCCAATATATAAGAAAAAAGTGAAAGAAGAAATTGATAGGATGTTGGAGACTGGAATCATAGAACCAGTAGATGAATATGAATGGGTAATCCCTATGGTAGTTCAAGAAAATAAGAAGGGAGGGATAGGGATATCTATTGACCTAAGAAAATTGAATGATGCTTGCCTACATGACCCTTTGCCTACTCCTTTCACATATGAGGTGTTGGAGAACGTAGGAGGACAGGAAGATTAATCATTTACTGACGGATTCTCAGGATACCATCATATCAATATATCCTCGGAAGATAGATACAATACCACTTTTTACACATAATGGGGGTCCTACTAGTACACAGTCATGTTGTTTGGACTAAATAATGCACCAACAATGTTTTCTAGAGTAGTCATAGTTTCATTCAAAGAATTCATCCACCAGTTTCTAGAGGTATATCAGGATGATTAGACAGTCTACAATCAATCAAAATACCATGTATAGGTGTTGAGGTTGATGTTAGAAATATGCAGGCAGTGCCAGATATTGTTAAACATTAAGAATTTCATCTTTGGAACACCCTTTGGGATACTATTGGGCCATATAGTATGCAAACAAGGCTTGCTAATAGATCCTACCAAGATTGCAGTAATTGTTAATTTACCACCACCAAAATCAATATGTCAGTTAAGAGAAACATTGGGACACACATGATAATACCGGAAATTCATAAAAGGGTATGCGCAGATCACTGTGCCAATGGAGAAATTGTTGAGAAAAGACAACAAGTTTCAGTGGAATGAGGATTGTCAGTGAGGATTGGACACTCTAAAAGAGAAGATGGTAACCACACCAATACTAGTATTTCCGGATTGGGAAAATACATTCCATGTGCATGTAGATGCATCAGCCATAATACTTGGAGCTATTCTGGTGCAGCCAGGAGTAGGGGAATTGGACCATCCTATAGCATTTTCTAGAAGAAAATTTTCAGGGTCGAAGCATAATTACAATCCCATAGAGAGAGAAGGCTTATCTATGGTCTACGTGCTTTAGAAGTTTAGAAATTACTTATTGGGAAAACATTTCAAGATGTTTATAGACCATTCATCTCTAAAATACCTCGTCAGCAAGCTAGTGTTGGGGGGGACAATTTGTAGATGGTTATTATTGTTCCAGTAATTTGACTTTGAAGTGATAGTGAAACCAGGCAAGTTGAATGCAAGGCCTGATCACTTGTCAAGGATCACTAATGGAGAGGAACCTACAAATATAGAGGACAAATTGCCCGATGCACAACTAGTTTCAGTCCAAGTATATGATGATTATTTTGCAGACATCATTCAATACTTGAGTACAGGGATTGTGCCACAAGAATTCAACACTGTGTAGAAGAAAAATCTAGTAGTCAGAGTTGTATACTATCAATTGATTGCATGACACTTATACAAGATGGGTGAAAACAACATCTTGAAAATATGTGTATTAGAACATGAAATACCTAGGATTTTAGCAGATTCCCATGAGGGAATAGTAGGAGGACATTATGCAGGAAAATATATCATGCAAAAGGTATTGCACATAGGACTATGTGGTCAACTATTCATAGATACTCGAAGGACTACTGCCAGAGATGTGATGTATGTTAGAGGGTTGGTAAACCTAATAGGTAGGATAAGATGCCACTAAGGCCACAAGTAACCTTCCAGGTATTCGAAAAATAGGAAATAGACTTTGTGGGACCAATCAACCCACCATTAAAAAGGTAAGGATAATGGTATATTATTACTACGATATAGTACTTAAAAAGATGGGAAAAAGAAACACTAGTAAAATATTGCAGTGAAAAGATAGCAACACACTTCTTGTTTGATCAAGTGATCACTAGATTTGGATGCCCAAGGATTTTGATGAGTGACCAAGGCACTCACTTCATTAAAAACACTATTAAGGCTATGACCAAGGAGTTCAAAGTTTATCATCAAAAGAGTACACCATATCATCCTCAAGAAAATGGAACAGTGGAAGCCTTTAATAAGATCTTGGAGAATGCATTGACAAAGATCTGTAATGTCAATAGGGATGATTGGGACTTGAAGATACCAAAAGTACTGTGGGAATATAGGGCCACATGTAAAAAATTGTCAGGGAAGAAACCATTCATATTGGTGTATGGATAAGAAGCAGTGGTGACATTAGAGTTTTTGGTACCTAGTCTGCACATAGAAACTACTACCAACATGACAGAGCGAGGCACAGTACAAGAAAGGCTAAGACAACTGATGATCATGGAAGAAGATAGGATTATAACAGGTTTTCACCAAGAGGTATAGAAAGCAAGGGAAAATCTTGGCATGATATACATATCAAGATGAAAAATTTCAAAGAGGGAGACCTAGTCTTGGTGTACGATAGTAAATCTTTGCAACACCCGGGAAAAATCATAATGCATTGGTTGGGAGCATATGAAGTAAAAATTGTCAGAGATGGAAGAGTTGTACAATTGAAGGATTTGGGAGGAATAGACCTTAGAGGAATGAACAATGGGAGTCGACTGAAGTTGTATAGGGACAGTCTACCTCCTAACACTTAAAAAAAGGAGGGGTTACCGCGCCAGATAGCAGAAGAGAACACCCAACTAAAACAGGGGTAGCGCGTCAAAAATAAATTTCCACACGCACTGGCCAAACAACATCATGTGCACTTGGAACAGTTAGCATGCTAGAAAAAGGATCAATGCTCAGAAAAGGAAGAAATTGTGAAAATGGTAGTTACTAAAAGAAGGATCCAATTGGTGGTGTCTATCAAAATTGAATGACAAGAATTTTCGATGGTACATCACATTAATCATGCCAACTAGAGACGTCAAGAGAATTCAATGGCAGGTATGCAGGAAGCACCAATTCATTTAAAGCACAACTTAGGTAAATTCTCCAAGAAGTTTCACACAATTTCTATATAAGGAAAGCACATGGGTAACAGAAGGGTTATTGTGGCATTGAGAAAACACAGAGTGAGTTTGCAAGAGTTACAGAACGCACTAGCTCGGCGGTAACCATTTTAACCACCATGACACCACCCAAGCTAAGTGCATCAAGCCATGCCTACAGATGACGTCAAAGAAACCTTAGAGCACCAAAATAACCATAGGGAATCGAACATGAACCATCATGAACTATCGAATTCATCAACTTGGACAAAATCCCTTCACCCAATATGGAACCAGAGAACCCCACACTTGTGGTGGAGGAAACCCAACAAACACTAGCAGTGGGTATGGACATTGATATGTTGGAAGTGGCACAAAACCAGCAGGCGAAGGATTTCGGAAATCCTTCTCACCCTGAAAACTCTGAAGAATCCCTAGGGGTTAATGGGATGGTCCCAAACTAGACAGAAGAGGTCACGCTAGAAAGGTCACACACAGTAGCACTGGAGCAACAATAGAAGGGTATAGTAGAATATGTCACTGACTGACTAGAGGCATATATAGAGGAGAGAATAATGGATGTTGGAACCTCGATTCAGCCATCACAGCGGAAGGGAAAGCAACCAATAGAAATATCACCGCACAGGAAAGATAC
Organism: Picea glauca; assembly: GCA_000966675.3. NCBI lineage: Eukaryota > Viridiplantae > Streptophyta > Pinopsida > Pinales > Pinaceae > Picea > Picea glauca. Next base: position 27,882 of record JZKD02S1691425.1, read on the forward strand.
AATAGCCATAGTATTACTACACAGTCTAGAAGGGGTGCATATCACGTCTAACCTATTAGGATGTGTGGAAAAACTATGGTACTCAGACCACAATGTGACCGACATGGACAAGTACCTTGAGTTTACAAAGAAAGTTTACCTAGATAGCGTGGGTATAAGACCCTTCAGTGACCCAATTTTCTAATTGAAATAGTGGACAGCTGGACTATCCAACACCGGGGTTCTAAACCTATTAGATATACCGCAGTTTGGAAGGGGCCACGACATAAATAAATGCATCAAGAAAGTGATGGAAGTTACCCACTGAGGGTACCAATGGGTAGAAGAGCTTGTATCGATAGACATAGAGCTCATAGATTATATTACAGGGTTTCCATCTCGAGGCGATAGTCCCACGCAGTTCCTTGATGAAAATACAAAGGAGAAGGTGTTGGCTGAGGATATGAAGAATATGTATGGCACAGAAAGAGGCTCACGTGGAATCATCATCAAGCACATCAGTGACGCAACAACAAGGTTGGCCACCAAACCCATGGCGTGCAAGTTTCTCAGGAAGTGTCGCAAGGAGGAAGTCCCTGTCAAGGTCATCACAGCTCGTGCATAGTGCACAGAGGGCACTATGCTTAGATAGGCCCTATATTTATTAAACCTATTCCTTGAGGACCATACATATGTGCCGGACCTGGGGACAGAGTTCCACTACTCTTGGCTACTCATCCTGATCGCCTTGGTCAGATGGAGGGAGCCTAAGCATACATAATTTTGTGAGTGAAGCACTCATTGTCATGGAACACGATACATATCATTGGGGAGCACTTCAGACTCCAAAACCATAAGTGAAAATGTAGCCATGTTCATGGGGTATTACAACAACCTGTAGGAAATCATTTCCAACACTTGGTGGATTACGCCAGAAGTGGTCGCGCAATATTGAGACATCACCGAATTCAAAGTGACCAGGCATACAGTATGAATCTAAGAACTAAGGTATATCAAGAAGGAATGGATACAACTACAATATCGTGTCAAGGAGGAGGGCGTTGAGATGGCCATCAAGGATTGGCAAGATGACTGGAGAGTTCCAGTCCTGATTCAAGAGATTCCCATGGATAAAGAGGCTAATGCGGGGAAATAATAGACACCTTCCAGAGATTAAACTACACCCAAGAAGCCAAATCCAAGTCAGAAGCCGACACAACAAAAGAAAGGGGGTGCACCAAAGAAAGGTACCCAGGAAGGAAAAAAGGACACCACCCAAGCACCACAAGAATAGGAAAAAGAGGTTGAGACAACATAGGGGACCACATCAAGTGTTATCCAATAAGAAAAAGGCTAGACCAAGAGGCCAATCATACACACTAGGGATGCATGTAAGAAGGATAAGGCACACATAACACCACCAGAATATATAATCATTGAGGATGACGCGGACCTCGTGGCTAAAAGAGTCCACGATCGAGCAGTTGAGGACTTTGAATATGCCCAGCACCAAAGGGATCAGATTCAGGATGAGTTGGTCGACATGAGGCAGCTCCTAGAGAAGATCATAGAAATGAAGAGGGTGGGCAGAGGAATAGAGTCAATCCCCGCAACAACAGAAGTAGGAGCCAAGGTTGTGCCCAACGAGCAAGATATGATCCAAAATAGCACAGGCTAGCTCAAATTTTCATGTTACAATCAACATGTTGCGCATGGATGAGATTGTAGGCCAGACACCCTTGAAATATCTAGCACAAATACAGTTGGTAATGGGGTGAATACCAACCAAGGTGCTATATAAACTGCAAGTCAGTGTCCCGTAAGAGGTGTAGTTCCGTGCACACACAGATGCAACAAAGTTGCAACACACACAAAAAAAAATATAATAGTTTTAGTTGGTTCTCAAGCAATTTAATCTTGAGACCAAATATGAGAAAGATCGCATGGATAGGCTTGAGCAAGGATTGGTTAATTCCAAAAAGAACACAAATAGAAGATCCCATGATGATGCAGCAAATTGATCATATTGTGAAAAAAATCGATCAATACATGATGGAGATCGAGAACCTATGGGAACAACTCATCCCTATCACTCCCCTAGAAGTGAAGAAACAAAGGAAACAGGAAGCAGCAGGGCATATGGATGAAATGAAAGGACAAGTCAGTGTAACTTTCGACTTGTTTGATAGAGAAACACAACTATGGACAAAGATGGAGGAGGATCAACAGGTCCATCAATGGGATCAGGAAGAGGACAATATAAGCACAAGTATCTAGGACCTCAAGAAGAGGAAGAAGATGGTGAAGATCACTAAGCACCTCAAAGGAGTAAAAGACATGAGGAAACTGCAAGCATATCTCATAACTACGCAGACACAAAAGAAGGATCAACAAGATCAAATGAAAGCTCTCCAAGATCTAGAAATGAAAGTCATTATGCATGTAGAGCAGGAAAAGAAGAACATGGTGCAAACTCAGGAAGAGTGCGCAGAGATGATTAGTGAGGATATTACAGCCCAAGTATTGGACACTCTTAGAGAAAATACCATGTAGGCTCAAACACAAGAAAGGGAACTCACAGACAAGTTCCATACTCTCGCAGGAGCTGTTGAAGAAGCGCACAAAGCTTAGGTGGCTTAGGATGAGAGACATGTCAGTGTTGGGGTCCTGTTGGACACAGACCCAATCAAGGGAAAAGGATATTTTTGGGAAGACAATCATGAAAGGAGGAAAGGACAACTAGAAGGAAAAGCAACACATACGAGGGAAGCATGCGAGGCATGCATGCAAGGAATACCTAACGATGCTAGGGTTAGGGTTTTTTCAATGTATTGTAATAGATGATGAGCCAAGAATATAAATAATTAGTACTTAGAGGAGAGGTGTGGTAGGAGGGGACGATGAGAGGACAATGGAGGGATGGAAGGAAGATAATTGTAAGAACCATACTGTTCCATAAGCTGGTGAGCTAGAGAAGTAGTGAGCAACTCGATCTAGAGGGTTAGATCGCAGGCTGAGGAGCCTGGTACGATCTAGTCAACCTCGCAGTGACCGAGGATGTTGTTGAGAGTGTAAGATCTAATATTGTAAACAAGTGTGGTGTGACATATTACTAAACCATAATAAAGAGCTCGAGATCCAGATCTTTGTGGATGTATCCCAGGAGGGGGTGAACCACAATAACACATGTGTTAAGTGATTGAATGTATGCGTCTCTATTATTATTAAGTGTTGAATGTTAGATAAATGAATGAATTAACTAGTTATATCTGATATTTCACATGCATGAATAGAATGAATGCTATAATCAGATGTTATACTGAATAAATAAAGATTAAAAAGTACAACCATGATCTCCACTCATTCTCAGGCTGCAAACACCTGAGTATTTCCACCACCCATAGATCTATCTCAAGTGAGACTGCGTAGTACACTTTGTGTGTTGTGTTGCCTTTTGTTTTACCAGAGGAGTGGATAGTTTTAGAGGGATTTGTTCGGAACTTGTTAAATCTAAACTTGGGTCAATCTATGACAGTAAGATAACTGATAAGGTAGAAGAATAAAAACCAACACCCCCTATAACTCTAGTCCTTGTCCTTCTAGTATCCAACGATGTATTTAATATTAATAATGATCACACATTACATTTCTTAGGCACACTAGCCTTTTAATAATTATTTGGGCACTTTGGCCTCTCATCAATGTAACAATGCATTATTTAATATGGGGGCTCAAAACCCAGGGTGTTACACCCTACAATGGAATTCCTGTAGAAGAATGTTTCGACCATCCAGAACTAACATATCTTCATGATGGGTACCCTCGTACATAGAAAGGGCCCATCATTAGTACGATATATCCCAAAAATTATATCTTGTGAGAAGAAATTATACAATAATAAAAATGTAATCAAGACGCTCGAGTACGTAATGGGTGAAACCATTACCTAGAATGCACTATAAATATTCCAAACAAAAAATTAGAACAAGTCATGAAAGCAACAACAACTGAGTATTAAACAAAATAAAGGAATTAAGCAAAATGCACGCATGACTGATAAAACATTCAACAATTAAACACCTTTGAAAAACTATAGAATGGAACCCTATAATAGAAATCACAAAAACCTTTAACATGATAAGAACAAAAAAAATTAACCGATATTACTCCCAGGATCCCAAATGACTGAGTGAATCTAGAGAAAAAACCCAAACAAATACAAAATCAAGGAAAAGTTGGTATAGGTATGTCGCACTTAAAATCCAAGCACACAATAGAGGAAGATCAAAGAAAGAGAAATGGAACCCTAGAGTCTTCTAACTTGAACCAGAAGGAACCCTCATCTTTCGCTCGAAGATTACCAAAAGCGGTGAAGTGAATGATCGAAATCTGCACAAGGTGGTCAGTACATTACCTCCCCAGCTCTCGTTCCAAGAAGGTCACACCTGGCACATGGGAGGGTTTCCACAAGATTATATGAACAAGTTTATAATTAAGAAACGAGGTATGTCAAGCCCAACACTAAATATCTATTAACCACTCTTGTATCAAATGTCAAAGAATAATTAACGTTGACCATAAGAAAAAAATTACGAGATGATTATCATCCAACTTATTGTTTAATAATTCACCTAATTTATGCTTGATCGATCAGGACAATCCATTGTTTAACTTACATCTACCATACTATACATTAGTGCCTATGTGGTTAATCCACAACTTAGGCTATAGGAAAACAAGGTCACGACAAGGGTCCAATAAAAATTACTTTTTTTAATAATAAATTAAGGTTGTCAACACATCAATTATACCATGTGGATTATAATATGGTAATTATAGCCATACCACAAGAACTACAATATAGACTAGAAGTTATGCCATAAGTTACAACATAAGACAAGCAAGATTAGTAATTTTGCACATGGAAACAGTTACAACTATAAAAGGTAATATAGAAAAATAATTTCTAGTAAGTGACGTCTTATTAATGTGTAATACACTTTACTTAGTCAAAACCAAAATATTTTTGTATAAAAAAAATTATGGGTATGTGAAATAATGGTATCATAGATTTAGGAACTGCACTTGGCCTTATGAGCTCAACCATGGAGACTAATTTACTATTGTTGTATTTTTCGTTTTACCACTAGGAAGAAGATTTTGATTGCAGGAAAGATGACATAAGTACCTATTCTACCTAAAGAAGGGTCACATCAAATGAACGAGAAATTACAAAACAAGGAAATATTGGTGAGGAAAATATAAGGGTTAATTTGAATGAAAGTAGGGATAACATACAATCCGAATTAATTCAGACTGTACAGGGTCTAAGGGAAGAATTGAAAACTATTAAGGTAGATAATGAACGAATTATAAAGACAAAAGAATAACTTAATGAAATAATGTTAGAAAAATGATGTAATCAGAACTTGGACCAGAATAAAGGTCAATTTTCTAGTAATTCTAAAACCGATTTGCACAAGAATAAGTCTAGAAAAATTGAACATACTGAATAAATGACAGAATCTATTTTTAACGAAATTGAAAATTCAAGTGAGGACAGTGCTAAAATGGAACAAAGAACTAGAAAGAAACATAAGCATCATGAGGAGCTTATGGGAGAATTTAAAATGATAAAACCTCAAATCTTTAATGGTGAGATTGACACTAGAGAAGAGGTAGAAGCTTGGATTTCTTGGATGTAAAAATAATTTTAGATATAGAATTATTCAAGTGAACTTAAAGAAACAATGGCCATCTATAATCTGACTAGGAAGGAAGATATTTTATGGAACGATATCAAAAGAGAAAATAATATTAAGGAACATAAAATCACTTGGAAGACTTTTAAAATATATTTTAAGAAACAATATCTATTAGAACAATATTATGAAGGTAAGGCTAAATAAATTTTTGAATTTAAATTAGGAAATTTAACCATGAAATACTTTTGCAACAAGTTTCTAAGCTTATTGCTCTATGTACCTTATACTGTGGATCAAAAACCAAAGATACAATGCTTCTTGAGTTGTTTACCTGCCTCATATAAATATAGGATTGAATTTGACAATCCTAAGACTTTAGAAGAAGCTATGCGTAAAGCTAAAATGTGTTTTGAACAATGTAAAACCATAAATGAAAATGCTAAAAACTAGAAGGGAAAGAAAGTTGAAAGATTTGATCCATGAAGAAAAGAAGGAATTTTTTTCAATAAGAACATTGTAAAAGGGTTTCAAG
>JZKD02S1691425.1:53610-86358 GCA_000966675.3 Picea glauca
GGTGTCTTCTCTATTACAAAATTTTTCAATACTTCCATGATCTCCCCTTTTAAACCCTCCATCATCTCTTGTAGTTCATCTTTTGTTACTATCTTCTTTTGTAAATCATTTATGTACCTACGCATTTATTCACCTTCATCAAGAGTCCAAGTAGGATTTTCTAGAGGCTTATTTGGTGTAGAAGGCCCCTTTTTGGGTGGCATGTTGGTCAAGTATCACTTTTGAACCTTGATTTTGAGGTGGTTCTACTAGACAATATTTCTTTTGTTGTATCTCCCAAGTTTCGGTCCTTCTGGGTATAAAACTTTCTTTTATGTATTTCTATGATATCTATTCTCTTCAATTCCATAGGTTTGATCAAAATTGGATGTGCCAAGTGGAATTTATGGTAACTTCCCCACAACTTGTCGATTTTTGGCCTTTCTAGGAGATCTCACTTGTATAGTGTGCCCCACACAAAATAATTGATATAAAATTCTGAAACTCACACCAGAAATACTACAGACTCTCCAAGATCCAATGAAACCAATCCCACACAATTTGGATACTCGAGGAAGAATTTATGATTGTTTTACCTAGAACACCTTCTTGAGACTAGTCAATAGGACTAGTCAGATACCCTATCTTACACAGGGTGTATATACAAATTTAAGATGACCTAGAAGCTGAAATTTCTACCACAAATACCTTACTAATTTATATAAATATCCTCCAAAGTTCAGGGTCTGAAACATTACAAAAACTTTTTTATAGCTAAAATTCCGCAATGACTCAGTTCAGGATGGTTCCATAACCCTCTCTTGTAGAGACCATATCTTTGAAAGTATAAGTCCGTATATTAAATATCCTCCAAGCAGTTCCTTCTGAAACATTGTAGAAAAAAGGTTATAGTTAAAATTCCATGGTGTCTTGGATGTAGCAGCGAAACCCCAAGACCTTGAGCTATGATACCATATGTTAAGAACCAAATATCAATATAGCATAGAAAATCCTCAAAAAAAGTACTCAACGCCTTGGAAAAGAGACAATTTCAGATAATAAGCCTCTTTGAGGGGTCAACCTCCTTTTACCCCACTTAAATGTTCAAGTACAAGATGATTCAAAATGAAAATGTCTCCTTGGTATTAATATAGGATACTAGGAGGTATAATTACAACTAATGGCCTAAAGCTGACATAAATAAAATAACATTACTAATATATTATGCCCCAATTAAGAGGTAATGAGCCACTAATGGCCTAAAGCCGACATAAATAAAATAACATTACTAATATAATATGCCCCAATTAAGGGGTAATGAGTCAATATTAGGGCTTAACAATCCATCTGTAAAAGAATATACCTCTTGTCCTCTTACATTATCTAACACTTCGTCAGTGAATGGCATAGGGAATGTGTCATGCAAACAAACATCATTCAACTTTTGGAGATCTACACAGATACTGATTTCTCCTATCTTCTTGTCTTGTACCACCATATAGATAATCCACTTTGAGTCTTCAATAGGTTCTATGATTCTTGATTCCAACATTTTTTCAGGTTAAATCTTCACTTTCTCCTTATATTTGGGGTTCAATATGTAGGGTCTTTGTTTGAATGGCCTTGCATCTAGTTTCAAAGGGATCCTCATCTCTCCCATGGGCCCTTTAATGCCCTTCATATCAGTGAACTTGGTTGGAAACAAGTCCTGATATTCATGCAATAACTCTGTGATCTTGTCAATAGTGGCAGCATCCCAATAATCTCCAACATTTGCAAACTTCGATGTTTTCTCTATTCCAATATTCACTTTATTGATCTTGATCGACTGTCCAATGAAAGGTAGTTCAACTCCTAGTCCTTCTATGTTTCTCTGTCCTTTTGTTTCAGCGATGTTCACATTCCTAGGATCATCATCTTCATTAGTATTGATATTGTAGCAGCCTTGCAATTTATGGAGAGGTGCAGTCCATTTATCCTCTTCTTTTTCCAAAGCGAGGATAGGTTCCTCCTCAAATAATTTCTATGTTACGATCTATAATGCTTGATCCACTGTAGGATATTGGATTTCAAATAAAAAGGTAGTTACAAAGTTTTGAGTCATACCTTCCCAATCTACAATGACGAGGCACAATGTTTCTTGTAGGTACCGATTGATAGGGGTTGTGTCTAGCGTGTTGATGAATTTGTGCACCCACTTCTCTTGAGGAATGTTGCTCCAGGTTTCCTCGCAACTTTCCACATGGTACTTTGGACAACTTCAACCTGTGTACCTAACTTCACAGCCTTCTACTTTCTTTGAAAACCGTTCTATCATCAAAGTGTGACATTGTACCATTCTATAATGTTGTTTTTGTGTGTCCCCCACCATCCTGCTGGAGTTGATTTCAGGGCCTCATCCATTGCCAACAATCTTTTTTTTATTTGGTACAATATCTTCAAATTCAAACAATAATGCTTCTAAATGATTTAGACCATCAAAGGTGGGAAAGTTACATAATTTTGTGCCGATCCAATGAACTTCTCTGGTTAATCTAGCACATCTCCTTATAGATACTTCGTACATTTTTTCTACTAGTTTTCCAGTGCGTCTTTTGAATCTAATGAACATGCGTTTTCACTTCCCCAGCTTAGGTTCCCATCCACCGTAGGATTAATGTAATCCTATTGTCTGGCTATTAATTTGTATATGTTTTCTAGTTCATATGCACAATCTTCTTCCCTGATGGTTTCTGTGTATCTATGACCTTCGTCGGGATCCATCGGTGCAATGAACTTAAGGACATCTCCTTCAAATGTCATTCTTGTTTTCTTTAAATCAACCACAGTGGAATTATTGAAATCCCAATCAATTCCTAACAGCAAAGGGTAAGGACAACTATCATCAACTATCTCAATCAACTCGAAGTCTGCAAACATCCTTACTTCGTCAATGCCCACTTGGACATGTTCCAATATTCCAAAGGGGATTACAACTTTCTAACTAGCCATCCTAAGCTTGATAGGAGAGTATATCAACTTAGGTTTTCCCATCAGTGCCTAGGTCTTCTTCATCATGACATTGACCTCCGACCCTAAGTTGAGGACTAGATAGTCTATATTATACTCTCCAATTTGAGCATTCATGAGTAGTTCCTTATTTGTCCTTCTCTTTTTATAGACTTGGTGTACTTCTGTATTCAACAATGGATCTATATTTCCTAACTCGTACTATCTTATTAAATTTTGTAGCTCGTGTACAATGCTTTCATCCTGAACCAAGTTAATACACGTATGTAAGAATTCCATGAGATTTATTACCCCTTTTCCTTCTCCCGGCAGAGCAGATTGGTCGAATGCCAGAGGCATTCCACATTGTCTTACTTCTAGTCATGTATTCAATGAAGAACCTTGGTCTATCCCAAATTCTTTTCTTTCTTCCTCAAATATTTGTTTTTCTTTCTTTGCATAAAAAACTTGTGTCTTCTCTACAACTTTCCTGACTCCTGATTCTTCTGTAGTCTTTCCTTGGTTCGCTCTATCTTCTCTTGTAACAAATCCTCCTCTAGTGATAACAATGAATCTAGGGTCCTCTCCATGAGGTTCAACATATATTAGTTGCACTTGCGGGTTCTGTTGAGGTCCTAATCTCTCCTCAAGTTTGGATAGCAGAACAGGACAATCTTTGATAGCATGTTTGAATGAGTTGCAGTAGCTGCAAGTGGTACAAGGGTTATGATAGTACCTTTCTAAGTGTCCTGGTTGCGTGCATTTGTAACAGATGATCTGTCCTCGACCTCGAACCATACCTCCTCATCTTCCTCTGTAGAAATTTCAATACAATTAATGTATTTCCTGTGATTCTCCTGATCTAACAATTATATTCCACTGTTAAATACATAATCACTTCTACTAATATTATTGCGGAAATTTAAACCACGATCACAAAGTGAAATATCAAGAACACATAAAACATAAGTTTTATCGGGAAAGCGTAAATCTAAAAACCCCACTATCATATATTATGAATATCATGGATCATGAAACAATCTCATACAAAACTCTAATCCAATATCTCTCAGTACAATACAATCGTCTCACACTGTCATACAAAAATTGACAAATTCATGTGCCAATATTCTGTCTCCAGACAACCTGCCTCCTTTGTACAATCCCTACAATTAGAATTCTCACAATGAATTCGAATTACCTAGTTTTCACATGCTCATGATCATATCCATTGCATGTGTGATTGCATGCATGCACTTCACTCAAATCACAACTGATAGGAAAAATGTCCCTTTCACCTATTATCTCAACTAGGTCTCCACTAGATCTGACATGGATCTAGTTAACCGTGGTGAATCTTCAGTTGCATGTGAGTTCACTGATTGTGAATTAATTAATAATTAATTCACTGAACTCTCACTAGTGTAAGTTCAGTTACAACTAGTACAACTGGGATTAACTCACTTAACTGAGTTAAACTACTTCACAACTATCATAACTACACTTATAACTCTGTTACAAATTCAAGTCACCTCCATGTCTTACAAACCAACCTTTGAACTCGAATTTTCCCATAGTTAACTGATTTTCCATTTTAGTTAATTATTTCAAGTAATTATGAGATAAGAGATTAATATTTATTGTCCAATTTATTTAAGGGAAAAATAAATTAGACACATGCTTCTTGTTGACTTTTCAACATCCTCTTCCTCTGAATCCACTGCGAGGGTTGAAGTTTCCTCTTCCTGGGGAATTATACTGCTCCGTTCTTCCTTCTTGTTGTACTTCACCTTGAATTTTTTATACATCCATCAAACCTTCATGCATGAGTTCGTAAGCCCTACAATCCCTATCATCGTGTCCTATCGACTTACAGAATGTGCAATACAATTTTGTGGGTGTCTATACATATTTTTGTAGATAATAACATTCACCAAGGCGATGCCAATTTCTACATACCTCGCACCAAGGTAAGTCAACTTTCTTGAAAGGGCTCAGAGCTCTAGAGGCAAAGTATTCATGAAATAAGGAACAATGTTCCTTTTCATGGCCTTCTGATTTGCATCTGATACACCAAATGTCTTCTCTTTTATCTTTTTCCTTATCTTTCTTCATATCTTCGACCTGTAGAGATAAGCTAGTCAGTTGACTCAAGATTTGAATCATAACTGAGAAGGATTCTCCCATAGGGGTTGATTCTAACTTCATGGCGATCTCCAGTGCCTCAGCCTATGAAGCAATCTTCTGTTGAATCAGATGAATTTTAATGTGTGGTAAGAGGGAATCAATGAACCATTCCTTATTCTGCTCATCTGGGTTCTAGAAACTCAAATGTCCTGTCAAGATATTAAATATCTGATCAAACTCCCACACAGGTTCAACTATTCTTTTCTTGATTTCTTTTAGCTCTGTAATGCACCGCGACTCTGAATTAGGTTTCGTGAATTAAAAAATTAGCGCAGTCTTAATGACATTCAGTGGTTTCGGTGTAGTTCCGTGGAAAAATTTCGTGAACCATCTCAGTGCGCGATCTCTTAGGGTAGTACTGAGCTAATCTCATTTAACAACTTCGTTGGTGATATTCTTAATACTCCATACAGATTCACATAAAAACCAGTGTTGATTAGGATATTCAGATCCATCTCCTCTAAAGGCGGGTAACCTCATCTCATCTACCATAGGTCTTCCTAGGTTTTATGACTAAGTATGTGGTGGACTGGTAGTGACAGTGCTCAGAGTGCTCTGGTGACTCTGATTACTCTGATTGCTTAATGTTGCTGAAACAACAGGAGGAATAATAGTACTTAATCCAATAGTTGACGCAATTCTTGAAGTTTTTGGCTCTTCCCAGCGAGGTTCTTCATCTTTCCCTTCCTCTGCCCTAGTGGATTCTAAATGCTCTTCGTCTATCAAATCTGCCTCTTCTCCACTGTAGAAACCCTCATCCATGTAGTTCTTCTTAAACAGGTTCACAAGAGGGACTTCTCTGAACGCTCTCCCACTGCGCGTATGTCCAGCCTTTGTGTCATTGTTGTTGTCCGAGTTCTTGAACATTATCCTTTTTCAATCTGACCAACTATTTTATCTTTGAGATGTTCTTCTCATGCAATAGCATATTGATCTTCAACTTCAAAAAGTGTAGAAATTTTCCTCTAGGTCCCTTAAAGAAATACCTCTCAGCTTGGCTCTATGATTCTAATCTGTCAACAACAAATTCGGTGATATACCCTCCAATGGTACTATCGAACCAATGATCTACTTCTCTTGACATGACGTTATCAACTCTCTTTACCTTCTTGATCAACGCTGACATAAAAATCATAGGTGGTCTAGATCTGATCTTAAATTCGGTGTCTTCTAACCTAGCTAGGTACTCATATAACTCCCGGTGAATTAATTCAAAGAAAATATCGTTTATATCAGTAAAGATACATCTTCCCAACCAATCCTTGGTACTAAGATTAGGGTTCTTGTTATGGGCTTCAACAAAGTCCTTTTCTTGATCCTCTATCCACTTCTAAATCTCTGTGTTCGATGGAAACCACCTTGACATTCCCTCAAGAATATTCTTGTCCTGACAATAGAACCATTTGTTGGCACAGGGGCAGACCCAGGGTTCATCTCCAAGAGTACACCAACAATCCCTAACTACTGGCCCTTTTGGAAACACCTGTGAGGCAAATGAAGTCTCACCCAAAGTAGCTATGGGGAGTTGTAGGACACAAATGTATACAACCAAGGGAATATAGAGTGGATCTAATACAAGAACAACACAACATATATATATCAATTACCATCTTATATCTACTTCGCACAACTATCTATCATATCTAACACAATATCACAATAGAATCATATCAAATGACAAAGAACCGAACATCAATCACACATAACACAAGATATAAGTGGTTCACCCTCTCTCTAGGGATATGTCCACAGAACTGTGATTTATAATATATTAATATTGAAGCATATAGTTCTTATCTTCACTCTTAGCTTGCATATCTCTCTCTCTCTCTTTCTCTCTCTCCCCACCTTGTGTACCCAATTGTAGGGTTGATGTTCACACCCAGCTGAAGATATTACAATACATAAGGCCCTCACACCAACACTTCTCTCTCACATAGTAGTAATAAATCGATCTCACAATGACAATGAACTCTCAACCAACCTAGCACCAACCCATCCAAGGTCCTTTAGACCTTTATTTATAAATTACAATAGCTCTTGAACATCCTTAGGTTGAAACCTAAGTGTCAAAACCCTAGATACCAAAACCCTAGGTGTATAAAACCCCAAGTCAACTTGACCCACATTTTCAAGGCTTCTCCATCCTGTCTTTCCTTCCTTCTCACGTGGTGCTCCAAAGAATCCAGTGATGGATTTTCCCTCTTGCTGAATTTTCCATGATCCATCTTCCTTTCTAATCTGTCCATCCTCTATCTCCTTGTCCAATGACTTTCTTTATCTTACTTCACATCGTCTTTTCTGTTCTTCTGCTCACTTCGACCCGGTATCAGTCACTGCATATTTCACGTAGTTCACATTCCGTCTTTTCTGCCTTAATCTTTGCTCACTTCCATACCCAAGGGACAACATCATTCATAGATTTTTTACCTATGAAGGAAGATATAGATGGATTTTGAAATACCATTTCAAACTTCTTCTCCATTTCACTGGTAATAAGGAAATAGATTTACCTTATATCCTTTTCATGAGTTTGCAAAGGATGATTTCATTTGCACAAAGAAAATACCAAATTGACTTTCCTCCTTCTCCTTCAAAACTCAAAAATCCTAAGAAGAAGACTGCAACACCTCCCACTACTCCCTTTGTCCCATCATCTGAAATACCATAGTCTTCTACTCCTTCTTCCCCCACTGGTCCCTCACTTGAAGTAGCACAAAATTCTTCTCTCATTGTTTCCTCTGCATCTGAAACACCACAATCCCCTCAAGAACAAATTCCTCAGGAGCCGTTACTTTCCCAAGTATATAAAAGAATCAAAAGAAAAGGAAAGGCTAAAGAGGTGGTTCTTAAAGAAAAAATAGAGCTTCCTGTGGCGCTTCATCCAATGGATATTGAATATAATCCTCAGGATATCTAAGACATAATTGATACACCAACCCTCAGAAGGTCATCCATGAAATAGATTGTATTAGCAGAGGAATCTCATCAAAGCACTGATGTTATAAAGCCTAGAACTAGGTTATCAAGATTTAAGGTTTATCCTCTTGAAAAGGAAGCACTTGATGCCATATTTAAATTGAGTAAATCTCCACCAGAGTTAGCTCCAGAGATAGATCAAGGACCTAAATATAATTTGGCTCAATTGTTCAAAGATGCAGAAAGACAACTCAAAGAAGTTACGGAGAAGAATAAAAAACTACATCAGGAGAATGTCACTCTTGGAAGACAAGTTTCAAGTCAAATCGATGAACTAGTAGGGGAGTGTAACCAGATAAAAAGGAACATCTAAAACACTGTGATTCAGAGGAAAGAATTGGTCAATGTGTACAAACAGAACCTCATCCTGAGAGAAGACAACAAAGAGCTAGATGAAGAATTATATTTGGCCAAGAATATGATTAGCAAGAAGAATTTGGCTATCTTCTTAAAAGAATCTACTTCTCCTAGTTCTCCCAAGCAAGGTGATTGATTCAGAGGTTGCTTCAAGGTTTTGATTAATGGATTTTGACCTATGATGAATTAATATATCATGAAGTCTTATGAAGGAATGAAAGTTACTTTGAAGAAGCATGTATAGATATATGGTTATTGAGATGAAGTCTGAGTAATCTCAATAAATATGGAATACTATAGTAATATGTGTTTTGATGAGACAGGACTACAACTTTCAAAGATATTTTCTTAAAGTAATTTTGAATTTTTTTGGAAAAATTGGCACCTATAGGAGTTTGTAGCGCAGACTATGTTTTCTCTATGCAGTGCGCTACCAACTTGCCAATCTTCTGCGTGTAAGAGTTTTGGTCAAAATTGACCTAATTTTCAGTATTCAATGGATGAGTCATTGCTCCAGGTGTTGGACAAAGGAAATTAAGGACTTCTACAACCACGAGGAAGCTCAGGTGGAGCTAAATATTTTGAATTCGAATGAGATACCTATCCCTTAGAAATAGGATATCATCCTACCTTTTTGCATCAGTTTAGATTTGATCTAATAGGTGTCATTTAGATCCAAATTTTGAGGATCTTAGTCGAATTTGTAAAACCTATTTAAGCCCATTAAGGCATCATTGTAAAGGGTTCAATATTGAAGAATTATATGCATTATTTTTTTGTAAAATCCTTGATATATATATAGGAATGACAAGATTCTTTCATTGATATTGTTCAAACCTCTATTCATCTTTCTTATTCTGCACCTGTGAGTTGAATGTTATGTTCATTTCCTAGTTTACTTAATGATTGATGACTATTATCTTATCTCTGTATTAGTAAACTAAGATCACAAATATTCTTCTGGTTATATTCGACCTTTGAAATATGTTTTCAATATATGTGATGTTGTTGACATAGTTAGCATTCTCCATCCACCTAATTTTTTCAAAGTATCTGAGCATATCTTTTGAGAGCGTTGTTTTTTACGAGTATGTTCAAATTATTTTGAGTGAAGGAGTGAGTGTGTGAGTTATTCATCTTTGTTCTAATTTTCAATACATTATTGAGCATTTTGATTAAGTTACCAGGCTCTCTTGATCTACAACCCAAAGAGACTCCTGGACTGATAACAAGGTGAACAACAAATTGACCCGTAGAGTAAATTTTTGGCTCGACAATATTGTAGCAGGTTTTATAACAAAATTTGCAGTAGATGCAATGAAGTTGTACAATGCAACGGAGCAAGAGTTTCTACGTGGGCCTCGAGGAAGGTATATTAGATCATTGTATACTTCTATTAAGATACTATTATACAACAAAGGGGTAATGCAAATGGAGTCAGACAACTAAACTTCCCTGAGTGCATGGGGGAAGGGGGGAAGCACTGATAGAAAGAAGAGAAATGGAAGGAGAAGGGGATAAAGGAAAGAAGGAGGAACCCTTAGACCCAATCATGATGGACAATGAAAATATCAAGCAGATCATGGCGATAGCTGGGAAGACGTGCAATGGAGTACCCTACCAATACAAGGTGAATACAAATAAGAGAGCCATAATTGCGAGGGAAGGCTTGGCGAGTGATGAAGAAGAGATAGAGGATATTTGGGTTGTGCAGCAGATTGAGGAAATCCTATGCACAACATATGAGAGGAAGATGAGAAGTCTAAGAGCGGGAAGAGAAGGAAACAATCCAATCCATATTAATGTCAGTGTGGAACCTATGAACCCATGTGCGACTAATACTACAAAGAGAACACCATTGTTTAGACAACCGAATTTCAGGAGAAGAAAGATAGCATGAAGTACATATACACAGGGAAAAACAACTGGAGGATCCAGTTCAGGAAGCACTAGTAAAGTGTCTACACTGCGCGGAGGTAGTACTTCAGTGTTCAGGATGGCAGGACATGATCCCACCATCAGGTTACCATAATTCAAAGGAGAAGCGTCGGAGGACCCGAAAAAACATTTATTTATCTGTGATAAGATCTGGGAAGAAAAACAGATCACATACGAAGATACTAAACTTGCACAGCTAGTGATTACACTAAGGGATCACGCACTAGATTCGTAATTGAGTTTACCTACAAACAATCCATGAGGGATAACCAAAACGATTGCAGACGTCTATAAATTACTGATAAATGAGTTCCAGAAGACAAGTTCAGAAGATCAATACCAGGAGAATCCATATGGGAGATTTACTAGATATTCAAGCGACTAAAAGGAAAGTTGAAATATCTCATGACCGATATGTAACAAAAACACCTGTTCATCAATTCACTGCTACCACACTTGAAATACCCATTATGAAAACAAAAGTTTTAGGCACAGGAAGAGGCTCTGCAGGAAGCCCTGCAACTGGAAGAAAACCAATATCAGTAGATGGACCCAACCATTGAAGAGATGAAGGAGGATTTGAATAACTTAACGTTCCATCTAAACCAAAATAAAAGTAAGGACAAACGAGAAGTCATTTGGTGTACCAAATGCAGGACGAAAGGGCACCACAAGAATGAATTTCAAACATTCACGCAGTATATGGCTACAAGAATTCCAAATCCATTACCAATAGGAGGACTATGGTGTGAAATTTGTAAGAAACCAGGCCACTATCCATATCATTTACCAATGATACAAAAATACCAGACAATCCCAAAGAGTTCATATTGCAACTTTTGCAAGTCAGTGGGCTACGATGACAATGATTGTAGAACTATGGATTTGATGCGAGAGAGGACATCCGATGCATATAGGGTGTAGGGATAAATGATGACTGGGAAACCTACACCACAATTTAACCAAGTTCCAACCCCATACAACATTGCACAACAATAGTACAATACTGCACAACAACCATATAATACAGCGCAACCTCAATACAATACCGTGTAGTACAATCGGGCACCTCAATATAATGCGTCGAGAGGAGATCGAGCTAGATACAGAGGTGAAGGATGAGAAAGAGGAGGCTTTGGAAGAGGTAGAGGACTAGTGGTATGTCACAAATGTAAAAAACTAGGACATTATGCAAGGGAATGTCCACTCCCACCAGAAAGTTGTATGTATTGTCATGCATTGGATCATGACACAGAAGAATGTCCTACGTTACTAGGGAAAATCCAAGAAAAGAGGAATTAGAACAACCAAAATGTTTAATGGATTTCAGCAGAAGCAAGGGATGAAGGATGAAATATCAACATAGTTATGCATGAAGGAGCTAAAATAGGAAATGATGCGGTCCAACCAGAGCCAGTACAACACCAGTGGGTGAACAAGAATGTTGAACCAAGAAGACACTTCTATGCGCATAACAAAAAGGAAATATTTTATCAAGCCAAGTAAGAATTCGTGAAGCAAGACACCGTGTCGAATTCAACTACATAGCAAATCAACAAAGAGATAGAGTACAAGATGCCTCCATTGTTGGATCATACCAATGAAATGCACTCCACGGAACAAGTAAGTACAATCAAAGACTTTTTGGAATCATGTGTAAAACTATTGAATGATTCATCCACTGTCAAAATATTGCGAAATATATTAGAAAAATGTAGGATAGAGATAGAAGGAAAGATAGAACAAAAAATAGTCAATCACCTACATACAAGGAGAAGAACAAGTAGGGAGTTCAAGTTGAATGCCAACATCAGAGATTTCAATATGGGAGATATCATACTCGATTTAGGATCTGAAGTCAATGTATTACCAAAGAAGACATGGCAATGTATGGGAGATCCCACATTAGGATATTCACATGTCCAGTTGAAAATAGAAAACCAACACAAAGTTCTTCCAATTGGTAGAATGAAAGGAGTGACAATAGACTTGGATGGAGTGCGCACCAAAGAAGACTTTGAAGTGATTGAAATAGTGGATGACACAACACCATATACAATGTTGCTTGGCTTGGATTGGGAGTTTGATAACCAAGCCATAATCAATTTGAATATCCAAAAAATGACATTTGAGTGAGGAGAATACAGGGTCATCACACCATTGGACCCATCAGAAGGGAAAAGGTTTGTAGAACCTACTTTCTTAGACTTAGAGGAAATAAACCAATTGTACATAACAACTGTGCGTGATGAGGATTACATAAATCCAACTACAGATGGGATACTCACTTGGAAAAGCATTACTTCATCTGCAACAGACTCAAATATAGGTTTAGAGAACTGGAAACAAAGGCTACATGAAGTTTCCACAAGAAGGTGCACAAGAATAGATCGCACAGTAAGATGGGTAGGCATGAAGATAAGGGAACCACCCAATTTCCATGGAGTGAATGATCTAGAAGTATTGTTGGCATAATATGAGGACAAAGTGTTAGAAAATCAGAGACTCTTATAACTCTATATAGCACTCAAGGCCACACTGGAAAGATGGTGGGGTGCACACAAGGAAAAAATCATGGATTGGTACCAATGTAAGCGATTACTGCACATAAGGTTTGGTGTAGAACAAAGAAGCAACCAATTGTAGAAGTGAAACAAACAAAGGGAACCAATGAAACACTTGGATAAGTGTAGAGCACTGTGGAAAATGACACCCCCAGAGGAATGGACTCATCATTGTGTACACACCTTAGAAGGCATACCAACAAACTAGTATATAGACCAGGAACTGCATAGAGGAACTACGAGTTGTATAGTACTACAAAAGAATTTTGCAGTCACTTTCTCATTCGAGAATGAGAACCCCAACATAGATGCAACACTTAAGCAGATAAGAGAGGTGTTATTCATTAAGGAACCAGAAGTTGAACTCATAACAAAAGAACAACAATGAAACAAATAGATAGTAAAATAATTGTTGTCATGCTACCATGTGCATGAAGAAGCACTAGATGAAGATGATCCACATGATATTTAGATTGAGGAATAAGAAGGTGGAATAGAAGTGGAAGGTTCACCTTTATAATCAAAAGTAATTTCTATGGCGATCAAGGTAAAGAAAGTCAACATTGGGACAGTTGAGAATCCCAAAATGGCCATCATTAGAGACTACTGGGATGAGCAAACAATAGAAAGTATAACAGAGTTACTGTGCGAGTACAGTGAACTGTTCCCCACAACATTCATAGAAATGAAGGGCATAGAAGGAGAGCTAGGAGAAATTAATATACCACTCATAGTTGAAGAAAGATCGATTAGACTACGACCCTACAAACTAAACCCGATATATAAGGAGAAAGTTAAAGCTGAGATCGACATGATGCTCAAAGGCAGAATCATAGAACCTATGGAAGAATCAAAATGGATAAGCCTGATGGTATTTCAGGTGGAAAAACAAGGAGGGATAAGAATATATGTCGTCTTGAGGAAGTTGAATGATGCATTCCTACACGACTTGTTCCCTACACTTTTCACGGATGAAGTGTTGGAGAATGTAGGAGGGAACAAAGTTTACTCATTCACTGATGGATTCTCAGGATACCACCAGATCAAGATAGCACAGGAAGAAAGATACAATACCAATTTTTCTATAGAATGGGGATCCTACCAGTACACAATCATGCCGTTTGGACTGAAGAATGCATGAACAATATTCTCCAGCGTAGTCATAGATTCACTTAAAGAATTTATCCACCAATTTCTAGAGGTATACTTGGATGATTGGATAGTCTATAGTCTGTTGAAATACCACATAGAGGTCTTGCGACTGATGTTAGAAAGGTGAAGGAAGTGAAGGATATCATTAAATATCAAGAAATGTATCTTTGGAACACCGTTTGGGATATTATTGGGCCATATAGTATGCAAACAAGGCTTACTAGTAGATCCTACAAAGATTGAAGTAATTGTTAACTTTCCACCACCAAAGACAATCCGTCAACTAAGAGTGACATTGGGACATAGAAGATACTACAAAAAGTTTATCAAAGGGTATACGCAAATTACCATGTCAATGGAGAAATTGTTAAGGAAAGATACAAAATTTTAGTGGAATGAAGATTGTCAACACAGTCTGCATACGCTGAAAGAAAAAATGGTCACTGTGCCAATAATAGTATTTCCAGACTAGGAAAAGACATTTCACGTACATGTATATGCATCAACCATAACACTTGGAGATATTTTTGTGCAGCCAGGAGAAGGATATTTGGATCACCCTATAGCATTTGCGAGCATAAAACTATCAGAATAAAAGAAGAGCTATAACACTACAGAGATGGAAGGGCTAGCTATGGTCTACGCACTGCAAAAGTTCAGACACTAATTAATGGGAAAACATTTCAAGATGTTCACAGATCAGTCAGCTCTTAAATACTTATTCAAGAAGCCAGTGTTGGGGGGGAGAATCTATCGATGGTTAATCCTATTTCAATAATTTGAGTTTGAAGTGATAGTCAAGCCATGGAAGTTAAATGCAGGACCCGACCACCTATCAAGGGCCACGAACGAAGAAGAACCTACAAACCTAGAGGACAAATTTTTGGACGCACAGTTATTTTCAGTCCAAATCACGGATGAATACTTTGCAGATATTATTCAGTACTTGAGTACAAGTACTACACCAAAGGAATATAATATCGTGCAGAAGAAGAACCTGGTAGTCCAGGATGTAGACTATCAACTCATCGTAGGACACTTATACAAAATGGGCACATATAAAATATTGCAAAGATATGTGCTAGAACATGAAAGACCAAGGGTTTTAGTAGAATCCCATGAGGGGATAGCAGGAGGAAATTTCACAGGAAAATCTACCATGCAAAAGGTATTGCACGCAGGACTATGGTGACTGACCATTCATAGATATTCGAAAGATTATTACAAGAGATGCGAAGTCTACCAGAGGGTTGGAAAACCAAATAGAAGGGACAAGATGCCACTACAACCACAAGTAACGTTGTAGGTATTCGAAAAATGGGCAATCGACATTGTGGGACCAATCAAACCACCAAAAAAAAGAATAGGGGAAAGGTACATTATCACTATGAAAGAATGCTTGACAAGATGGGCAGAAGAAGCACCAGTGAAGGATTTCAATGCGGAAACAACAACACCCTTTCTATTTGAACAAGTAATCACTAGATTTGGTTGCCCAAGAATTTTGATGAGCGACCAAGGCACTCACTTCATTAACAAAACTATTAAGGATATGACTGAATAATTTGAAGTCCATCATCAAAAGAGTACTCCATATCACCCACATGCAAATGGAATGGTAGAAGCATTTACCAAAATCCTTAAAAATGCACTGAAAATGATCTGTAATGTCAACATGGATGATTGGGACCTCAAAATACCAACATTATTGTGGGCATACAGGACCACATGTAATAATTTGATAGGGCACATGACATTCAAACTGGTATATGGAAAATAAGCAGTGGTACCATTATAATTTCTGGTACCGAGTCTGTGTGTAGCTGCGATTACACACATGACATAACAAGGTGTAGTACAGGACATAATGAATCAGTTGTTGATCATGGAGGAAGATCAGATCCTAGTAGGGTTACAACAACAAGTTTATAAAGAAAGGGACAAATATTGGCATGACAAACATATCAAGAAGAAAAATTTCAAGGAAGGAGACCTAGTATTGATGTATGACAATAAATCCATTCAGCATCCACGAAAACTCAGAATAAACTGGCTAGGACCGTACAAAGTAAAAATTGTCACAGATGGGGGATTTGTTTAGTTGAAAGACATAGGAGGAGTATAAATCATAGGGATGATCAATGAGAATTGATTGAAGCTATACAAGGACAGTTGACCACCCATAACTTGAAAGTCACTGTGCTGAAAAAAAAAAGAAAAAAAAAAAGAAAGAAAAGCAAGTAGGATATTAAACGGTACCATTAGAGGTATAATACAATGAAAGGAGAAGGAGCACACACACTTAGGAATACAAACCCGATGAATACAAGGACAACAGTCAATTCAAAACAAAAACAAGAGGGAAAGATGAAGGAAAAAAAAAAGTGCTAAGTGACAAAGGCAAACGAAATTGAATGTCGAAAATGACTGACGGGATGCTGCATTAATTGCTCCAACTAGAGACAGTGAGGGAGAGTAATGGAAAGTATGAAGGAACCGTAGGTTCATTGAATCTGTAATAAAGGTAGCATCTTCAACAAGCTTCACATGATTCCCATGCAAATCAAGGATGTGGGAGCAAAAATATTATTGCGAAATTGGAAAAGGCAGAGAGAGATAGAGCATACAAAGTATAGAGAGAAGTTCACAGAGGTTGTAGAGGCCACTGAGCTCGGTGGAAAATCACCACCATGGCCCAACCCAAACAAGATGAACCAAGCCATAATTCCATAAAATCTAGAGTGAGGACCAGAGAAAAAATACAATCGCAGAAAAGAGAACAACAACCTCCAGTAGTCATTAATGTAGACGAAATCCCATCACCAGATACAACACCAGTTAACCCCACACCCATGATTGTGGAGGAAACCCAACATACAACACTAGTAGGAATGAATGTGGATATACCAACAGAGGGATAGGGCCGACAAAATTAGGACACAGACAACCAAGTGCAGCTAGAAAACCCTGAAGAATCCCCAAGAGTCAATGGGACAACTACGAATCAGGAAGCAACGACCAAGCCAGAAAAATCACAGACAACTATGTTGAAACATCCACATGAGGGAGAAGTAGAATATGTCATTAGATGGTCGAAACGATATGTTGAATAAAGAACAATGGAGTATGGGACCTCGAGTCATCCACCACCACGAAAGGACAAACACATAGTACCTAGTTCACCATGCAAACGACCCACAACAACAATTGTTTTTCCGTGCATACCAGAAGGGGAACGGGTGAAAGCATATTTGTTAGGATATGTAGAAAAACTAAAATACTCAGACCATGATGTAACAGACACAGAAACGTTCCTGGATTTCACAAAGAAAGTATACCTACAGACTATGGGTCTATATCCCTTTGGGGCACCGGTTCATCAACCACTCCAATGGATAGTAGGATTGGAAAAAACTTGGATATTAGGTCTGCTAGAACTACCACATTTTGGCAGAGGACAATATTCAAAAAGTTGCGTCAAGAAATTGATGGCGGTCACACATGGCGGATATTTGTGGCTGGACAAGCTCATCTCAATAGACATAGAGCTCATCGTGCACATCAAAGGGTTGCCATCATAGGGCATGGATCCCGCACAATTCCTTGAGCACAAAACAAAGGAGAAAACACTTGCCAAGAAGATGAAAAATAAATATGGCAATTGGGATGTGAAAAATCATTATCAAATGGATCAGTGACATCGTGAAAAAAATGGCCGCAAAAATCATGGCCTGCAATATACTCAAAAAATTATGCAAGGAGGAATTCCCAGTCGGGGTTGTCGCAGTTGCAGGACAGTGCGCTGAGGGCACCACAGTTAGTTGGGCCCCTTATCTTTTGAATTTTTTTCTAGATGAATGCAAGAATGCGTAGGATTTGGGAAAAAAATTTCATTACTCATGGATGATCATGATGATATCCATTATGGGATGGAAGGAACTAGACTATGTATTTTTCGCCACTAGACCCAAACTCAACCATGGAGTGAGATATTTATCGCTTGGCACCGCTTCAGACGCCAGGAACAAAAAGATGAATGCTGCCATATTCGAAGGGTGTCTCTGCGATCTACAGGATACCATCGCCAACCTCTGGAGAATAACACCATAGGATGTTGCATACTATCATGGAATCGCTAACTTCAAGGCCACTCGACACACGATGTGGATACAAGCATGGATGGACCCCAAAAAACAATGGCTACAACTATGATATTGCATCACAGAGGGGGACATAGAAATAGTCATCAAAGATTGGGAAGATGACTGGAGGATTCCAGTCCTCACTCGAGACGTACCTGTAGGGGTAGAGGAGGAGGAAGCTAGGCAGGAACATACACATGTTGAGGAGGTGGGGTAGGAATAGACACAACCCCAGGAAGTCGCAGTGCTGAAGAAACCAAGGACAAGTCATACCAAGCCAAAGAAGACGAAAGAGGGGACATCTAAGGTAGGAACCCAGAAGGAGAAGAACAATAATACAAAGTCACCCTAGGTATAGTATAAATAGGCTGAGGTAGTGTATGGGACTACATGAAGTCCTAATCCACAAGAATCGGGCCCAACTAAGAGACCAACTATTCAAACAAGGGGTGCATGCAAGAATATGAAGGTGCATAAAACACCTCCAGAATACACGATCATGGAGGATGATGCAGAAATGATAGCCCAATTGGTTTAGGATCGTACATCCAAGGAATTTGAGAATGTTGCATGCCAAAGGGACAGAATGTAAGAAGAGCTGGCATACGTGCTACATCTCCTCAAGTAGATCGGGGAAGTGCAGGAAGCTAGAAACAACATAGAAACAGGGCCATCAACATCATGGACAGGAGGAGAGCCTGAAGCAAGTGAGAGAGATACAGTCCACACAATACCACAGTTGAGTGAAACGTTTCACATTACACCCAACATGTTTCACAAGGATGAGATCGTGGGGCAGACACCCCTAAAGGACTTAGCTCAATTACAATTGGTATTGCCGTGGATACCATCCAAGGCTCTACATAAACTACAAGTTAGTGTTACCCAGGAGGTATAGTCTCGTGCATGCACAGACACAACCAAATTATAGTAGGTAAAGGATAAACAATATGAGTTGGAAATGATATATGAGTAGGCCAAGTGCGAGAGAAAAGAGGAGAGGGAACGCATGAACGGATTGGAACAAAAAGTGGTCGAAATTTATGAGAAGATTCCAAATATCGCGCAGAGGGCCAAATTCACGACAACATAAACAATTGATCATATTGCACAGACAATCGATCAATATCAATAGGATATCGAGAATCTCCATGATCGGCTCACACCTACCACTCCACTGGAGGTAAGGGAGAAAGGGAAGAAAGAGGAAACATAACAGATATAGGAGATAGAACGACAGGCCCATGCAGTGGCTGACCTGTTCGACAACACAACACAACTATGGAAAAATATAGAAGAGGATCAACAAGTCTAGTAGTGGTACAAGGAAGAAGAAAGTATAAGCACAACTATCCAATACCTCAAGCATAGGCAGAAGACAATGTCCATCACATAGCACATCAAATGGGTGCAATATATGAAGAGACTATAGGCATAACTCACCACTGCATAGACGCAGAAAAAAGGAGTGCCAGACTCAAATGGAACCACTCCAGAAGCAAGTAGCAGAGGTCATTGCACAGGTAGAGGAAGTCAAGACATATATGGCATAGACCCAGGCAGATTGTGTATGGTTGTTCAACGACGAGATTGTAGTGCAAGAAGTAGATGCACTCAAGGAGAAGAGATCAAACGTAAACAATAGGGCTCAGGGAAAATTTCCAGGCGATCACCAGAGAGATCAACGAAGCTCACAAAGGTTAGGTGGCTCAGGATGAGCCACATGTCAGTGTTTGGGGCCTATTGGAAACAGGCCAAAGAGGAAAGAAAGGTTATTTCGGGAAAGAAGGCATGCACAAGGGAAGTGAGAGCTGGAAGGAAGAGCAACATGTGTGCATGCATGGAAGACCTAACGACGTTAGGGTTAGGGTTTTTGCAATACATTGTAATGACTAGAGAGCTAGAAACATATAAATATAGATACTTAGGTCTCATAGAGGGAGACCATAGTTGGAAGGGATATAAAGATTCTAGAGGAGGAGTCTTGTTTTGATAGCTAGATGTAATATTTTTCTATACGACCTAATTTTGTAAGATATTGAGCTGAAGAGGAGTAAGGAGAGTGGATCTTGAGGGTTATATCGTAGGTTGAGGAGCCTAGTGCGATATAGTATACCTCACAACAGATCTCGACCCGATTGAGAATATTTGTAAAGAGAACGATGTTTTAGTTTTGGAGATGCTATAATAAAAGAGCTTGAGAGATAGATCTTTGTGGACGTATCCCGGGGGGGTGAAACATGGTAAAACCCGTGTTATGTGATTGAATGGATGTGTTTCTTTACTTTCTTTAGTATTTGTTGATGTGCTAAATGAGTGAGTTGATTATATTCCATGCATAATCATGAATGACAATTTATTGCGCTAATAAGTTAAAATAGAACTCTCAGTGCACACTTCTCAGATCGCCACTCAATCCTAGATTGCAAAGGCTTGAGTATTGCAATCACCCATTAAGACTATCTCGGGTGAGATTGCACAGTGCACTTTGTGTGCTGTGTTTCCTTCTGGTTTACCAGGAGGGCCGATAGTTTTAAAGTTTTTTTTGGAATCCCCGTAGAAATGAACCCTGGGTCAAACATATTTAAGATATAAAATCACATCTATAAATTATAACCAAAACACATGATTGCAAAAAACCCTTAATCGTACTTACTTGTCCCAGGGGTTGTGCTTCTTTTGTGTGATCCAACAATGGAGGAATCTCACATGCTATTACTTCCTAAGTATGTTATGCAGTTGATGTCGATGCTATGTCTGAATTCGAGAATTCTTCTCTGGCTTGCTTGAATATCTCCTTTTCATTCTATGCATCCAACTTCTTCTTCGGTTCGACATTCTTCTTCACCCATTGGTGTTGTGATGGATCTTGTCTTACTGCATCATTTCCTGTCTTAGCTCCTCCCCACATAACTATGTTGATGTTTTTTTCCTCATCCCTTGCTTCCATCAAAATCCACTAAACCTTTTGATTGTTTTGATTTCTGTTTTCCTGGATCTTCCTCAATAGTGTAGGACATTCTTCTGTGTCATGATTTGATGTGCAACAATACATACATGTTGTAGGTGGAAGTGGAAATTCTCTTGCATAGTGTCCTGGTTGTTGATAGTTGTGTCATATGCCTAGTCCTCTACCTCTTCCAAAGCCTCCTCTTTCTCTTCCTCCACCTCTATAGCCAGCTCGATATCCTCGTGGTGCATTATACTGGGGTACCTAGTTATACTGTGCGGGGTTATAGTGTGGTTGCACGATATTGTACTGCGGCTGTGTAGTGTTATATTGTTTTTGTGCAGTGTTATACATGGATGGTACTTGGTTAAACTATGGTGCATCTTTCCTGGTCATCATTTCTTCTTGCACCTTGTAAGCATCTGATGTTCTTTCCCTCATCAGGTCCATGGTCCTGTAATCCTTGTCGTCATGTCCTACTAACTTGCAAAAGTTGCAATATGAAATCTTAGGTACAGTCTCGTATTTCTGCATCATTGGGCAGTGATATGGATCATGCCCCTATTTATTTTAGATATCACACCATAGTCCTCCTGTTGGAAATAGGTTTAGCATTCATGCTTCCATGTACTGCACAAATGTTGGACATTCATTCTTATGGTGTCCTTATATCCTACATGTGGTACACCAAACAACTTCTCTTTTGTCCTTACCTTTTTTCTGGTTTAGATGGAATGTTAAGTTCTTCATATCCTCCTTCAACTCCTGTATGGCTAGATCAGTCTTTTGATATTGGTTCTCTTCGAGTTGTAGGGATTCTTGTGGAACCTCTTCCTGGGTTTGAAACTTCTATTGTCGCAAAGGGTATTTCAAGTGTGGTAGCAGTGAATTGACAAACATATTCCTATGTTGCATATATGTCATGACATACTTTATCTTTCCCTTCAATTGTTTGAATCTCTGGTCAATATCCCATTCAGATTCTCTTGGTTTCTTCCTAATCTCTATCATTTTATTCATGTATTGATCCTATGAACTAGGTTTCTGGAATTCGTTTATCAATAGATTTTTGATATCTCCAATCATTCTGGTTGTCCCTGGCGAAATTTTTGTAGCTAAAATCATGTACCAATCCAATGCGCGATCTCTTAGTGTGATAGATAACTTCGCAAGTTTAGTGTCCTAATATTTGATCTATTTTTCTTCCCACATATTTTCACAAATGAATAAGTGATTCTCAGGGTCCTCTAACGCCTCTCCTTTGAATTATGGTAACCTGATGGTGGGATCATGTCCTACCATCCTTAATGTTGAACTACTACCTCCACATAGTGTAGATACTTGACTAATGCTTCCTGAACTGGTTCCCCCATTTGTTTTTCCCTATGTAGATGTACTTCTTGTTGTCTTCCTTCTCAAGAAATTCGGTTATCTAAATGGTGGTGTTCTTCTTGGTGTATTAGTCGCACATGGGTTTATGGGTTCAACACTAACACTAATATGGATAGGAGTGCTGCCTTCTATTCCCATTCTTGGACCTCTCTCCTTCCTCTCATATGTTGTGCGCAGGATTTCCTCAATATGCTCCACAACTTGGAGATCCTCTACCTCTTCTTCATCATTTTCCAAGCCCTCCTTCGCGACTACGACTCTCTTCTTGGTGTTCATATTATATTGGTAGGGTACTCCACTACACATTCTTCCAACTGTTACCAATATATTCTTGATCTAGTCTTCATCCATCATAATTGGGTCCAAGGTCTCCTCCTTATTTCCTTTATCCATTTCTCCCTCCATTTCTCCTTCTCCTGTCAGTGCTTCCCCCCTTCCCCCATGCACACAGAGAAGTTTAGCTATCTGAGGTCATTGTAATTATACCTTTGTTATATAGTAATATCATAATAGAAGTATCTAACGATATGATATACCTACCTCGAGGTCCCTTCTAGAACTCTTGCTCTACTTTACTATAATACTTTGTTGTATCTTCTACAAATTCTGTGATAAATCCTCCAACAATGTTGTCTAACCAGAAATTTATTGCATGCATAAATTTATTATCAACTTGTTGTAACTGTGCGATCTCTACATGATTCCACTCTAGCTATTAGATCCAATTTGTAAGATGGTTTTATTTCAACCTTAATATCCACTACTACAATACCTTCAGGAGATCACAGAAAAATACTTCATGCAAGTCGCTTAATACGTGCTTGTCCAGATATTTGCACGGTGTCAAATTCAGGTTTTTGTTATCTTTTTGTGAAAACTCCAGCTCCTTTGTTTTCAACCAGTTCTCTATCTCTTCCTTTTTTGGATTCCATGGTCTCAACATCCCCTTTTAGATTCTCATTCTCTCAACGTCTTGTCGTTTGATCTTGAATTCTTTTGACGCGTCTTCCTCAAATCTCATTCACTCAATCCCCTCTTGTTCCAACCAACCGACAACAGAACCATTTTTTGGTTTTTACTCTTATACCGTATCAGTTATCTTACTGTCATAGATTGACCCAGGTTCATATTTAACAATCTCTAAACAAAGCCCTCTAAAACTATCGGCCCCTCTGGTAAATTAGAAGGAAACATAGCACACAGAGTGTACTGCACAATATCACTCGAGATAGATGTATGGGTGGAAGAAATACTCATGTGTTTGCAGCCTTGGAATGAGTGGATATCTGTGGTTGTACTTTTTAATATTTATTTATTTAGTATAACATATGATTATAGAAGTCATTCTATTCATGCATGTGAAATATCAAATCTAACTAGTTACTTCATTCATTTATCTAACATTCAACACTTAATAATAATAGAGACACATACATTCAATCACATAACACAGGTGTTACCATAGTTCACCCCCTCATGGGATACGCCCACAAATATATGGCTCTCGAGCTATTTATTATGGTTCAGTAATATGTCATGCCACACTTGTTTACAATCTTAGTTCTTACACTCTCAACAGGATCCTCAGTCCCTGCGAGGCTGACAGATCGCACAAGGCTCCTCATCCTACAATCTGACCCTCAACATCAATTTTCTCACTACTTATCTAGCTCACCAACTTATGGAAGAGTATAGTTCTTACAATTCGTTGCCTTTCATCCCTCCCTTTTCCTCTCATCCTCCCTTCCTTCCACACCTCTCCTCTAAGTACTACTTATTTATATTATTGGCTAATAAACCATTACAATACATTGTAAAAACCCTATCCCTAGCATCGTTAGGTCTTCCTTTCATGTGTGCCTTGCATGATTCCCTCGTACATGCTACTTTTCCTTCCAACTTTCCTTTCCTCCTTTCATGATTCTCTTCCCAAAAATAGCCTTTTCCCTTGAATGGGTCTGCATATAACAGGGGGCTATGATTCCACAAGAGAGGGAGCTTGAGGGGATAAGTGTTTATTTTATTTTTTAATTACCCATTTTTGTTAATGGGGAGGGGAATCAGTTATGTAAGATATTTGGGGAAGGAAAAGAGGTTCTTGATCCCCATGGATTATAAAAACCTATCCCTAGTCTATGGAAAGGTTTCTCCTCTTGGCTAATTATCTCATTTGTTTTGGTCATTCACTCACTCTCTTTCCCGTCACGATTCTGGTGCAGTTGTTGGTCGCCTCACACGTTCATTCACCTAATTTTTTCACTGTTCATCATCTCTTGTGGAGTTTCCACTCCATTCATTCCTTCACTCACTCATCTTTTCATATTCACGTCTGGCTTGGGAAAGGAAATCAAACCATTGAAGAACAACCACAGTTTTGTTGGTTGTAGAGATGGTTGGTGTAATCCATCCATGATTTCAGGCCTACATGTTTGATATGCTTGGCCTATGTCCAACCTTGCTCACAACTGTGAGTCCCGAGAGTCCCAATATGGAGACTTTGGACCAACTACACAAGAACCCTGGAAGAAGAATGACTGCCTGAGGGACTACATGGAAGAGAAGGGTGGAGGTACATTCTCTTAGGTGTTGCAGGCTGGGTAGAAGAGAGCTATGTACTTGGATTGATGTGAGTTCTAGAGAAGCCTATGAGAGCTTGAGTGCTGACTAGTTTGGGAAGCCAAGTAATACTATGGAACCATCTATGTGGATTCATAGCCCTGGCTCAGGGGTGACATTGTTGTTGATACTTGGAACAACAATTTCTACAGTTGGGTGGAATGTCCTTGGTATGCAGACAATTGGTGTCTTCTTTTATAAAAGATAAGTTCTCTCAGTTATGGTATTAATTACCTGTGTATGAATTAGTTCCATTGTGTATTTATTTATCATTGAATCCGATATGTTTAGAGTATGCATGCTTGCTATTTATTATTGTGCATGTCGTATGCTTCAATATTTATATGCTTAAAATAAATCTTGATCAATGCATGTGAGTCTTTCATGAATTCTTTGCTAGGAAAAACAAGAGCATGGATCGAATTAGTCCAAAGAAGGGACTTGTAGCTAACATGCCTGACCTGTAGTTGGTTGGGTGTGTTGCAATTTGGTATCAGAGCCCAGTTCCAACACTAAGCCTATATGGGTCGTGTAAACTGAGATGGAAGCAAAATATTCACAGAGAAAATTAAGTTGCAGAGTGCCATAAGTTGCTGAGAGTGTACCTTAACAATGTTTGAAATATTTGGAGGTGTAGCGGTTGGGGAAACCATGATGGACATAAGATATATTCAGGAAGGATATGAATCCTTCACAACCGTCATATATGGGAAAAGAGAGCGGAGTTTAAAACCTCAAGTCCGTTGGAATTCACTACTTTGACAGTTTTAAGTCCATTGTCATAAAAGAACCCATAAGATCCAAAGTGTCAGAGTGAATCTATGTTGTAGATCACGGGGAGGAGTACTTGACCGTTGGATTTGTCCAAGGATAGGTCTAGTCCGTTGGATCAAGAAAAGATCAGGAGGCAAAGAAAAGTAGAGAAGATCATATTTTATTCGTCCGATCTGCGTATGAGAAAGTGTGATTCATAGATCTCACAACAAAAAGTGTGATTCATAGATCTCACAATAGTTCATAGATTCGTCACTCTGGGAGAAGCGAGCCCTTAAGCTTCCAGGAAGAAAGTCTCCCAAAGTCCTAAACTCTAGAGTAAATATGGACCCTTCATATTTGGGGAAACGTGTCTGAAGAATAGCAAGGGTTCATAAATTTGACGTTCGACAGTCTGGGGTGGGGTGGTGTTCAGGAGTGAAAACATCTTAAGTCCTAAACTTTGGAGTGAATCTAGATCATTCAATTAATAGGGACACATGTCTGCAGATCAATCATGAAGAGTTTTGGTAGTTCATAGATTCAGAGTTTGGGAGAAACGAGAGGTAATGTTAATAAAATATTTGAATTTATGGAGCCTTGAAGTTTCGGGAAGCAGTCGTTCGACAATTTGGAGTTCGGAAGAAAAATGGTGATAAGTCAAGAAATCCGTCGAAGCCTGGAGATACAAAGTGTCGAAGAACAATGTATGATGTGGAATGATGATGTCACCAAGGGTGACGTTGACCTCCCTAGTCATGTCACGTGTCAGTCATAATGGTATGTTTGATGTCCATGTTGGACCAATAGCAGTATGACACGTGGGGGCCACGTGTCACCATATTATACGATGATGTCTAGACTATGTGGACCTGAGAAAGTTAAAAGGTTCAGGAATTCATCGTTCAAAAGGATTGAAGGGTGGTGAAACTGAAACCCCCGAAGCTCCAAATATCGGAGTAAATCCTCACCATCGATCAAGAGAGGACATGTGGAAGTAGATCCCATAGTCCAGAGACTTGGCACTCTAGAGGATTCAAGGAATAAGCAGTTGGGGTCGAGGACTCCCGAAGGTCGGACTTAATATCGATTGTTGATTGGGAGATGACACGTGGAGAAAGGAGAGAATATTTGGCAATTTGTCACTCTGGGAGATCTGTGGAGAGGTGATTTGGAAAGCCTTGAATCTTGGAGCCCCAGAGCTCCTGTTAACCATTAGATCTACAGATATATAGTGGAGGTTTGGTTTAATATTCCACGTAATATTCAAGTTCCAAAAAATAATCAGATTTCAAATGTGTAATGGTGTATTTCATAAAATTGTGGGTTTGCCAAAGGTAGGGTACACCGCTATGCTTTATGATCTCAATGAATATGAATCATCTGATCTACAATCGGATTTCAAAATTCAAAACAAATCTGTATTGAATTTAAATTATGGGTACAGGTCCTGATGTTAACCCATGTGCATATACAATCTCTGCAATGGATTATGACCGTCGATCTCAGCCCGGATAAGCGGCTCCCACTAAGTTCTTTCTCATGGCCTTGTTCTTATGAGACTTTGGTCGGAGTAAAAAGTGATCTAGTGGCCAAATTGTTGTTTTCAAAGGAAGAAAAACACTAATAAAGGATAATCCCATGGTTTTGAGCCATGGTCGCTTGGGAAATTGGTTTGAAGGAAGCGCCTGTGCAGGATTGATTTCTGTATCAACCCAAGGATGACATGGAAGTGTTATTTTTATACATGTAATCTTCATGAATTTAAAGGACCTGTAACATTGTTTGGAAAACTTCGTCAGTTATATGATTAACTCTGACAAAATGGTCACTTGCACATTTTGCAGAATTAAGGGGCTAAACCATATCAACTCAGAATGAATATTGAAGAAATGGAAGAAGGCAAGGGAGTCTCCAGCTATGATAAAGAGGCCAAAGGATAGAATACTAGAGTTGTCAATGCAGAAACAAAATCCAACAGACACAAGGTCCAAGGAGAGAAAGAAAATTTGATAGAAATTGTAAGAAGCATGGAAATAGAAGTGCACAGCTATAGGGAAGACAATGAGATACGGATAAGAGATAAAAGTCAGATAAATGCTCGTGTGTTGCAGAGCTTGAATCAGTTGCAAGGTCAAGCAAAGCATGGCTCAATACAAGAGGAAGAAGGTAGGTATCATGAAATAAGAGAGAATCATGGAAAATATGGTTAATCCAGGAGTGCTAGAAGAGCTCATAGACACCACTCATCTCCTTACTCAACAAGAAATTTTATGCATCTGAATATTCCTTAAGCATTCCATAGGTGTCTCTTGTTAGGCACCAAAGAATGAGACATGAAGTAGACAGTTTGCAAGGAGAGATAAGGAAGCTCAAGCCACCATCCTTTGATTGTGAAAGGGAAAGGGAAGATGATCCTGAAGCATGGTTTCTTGGACTCAGGAGATATTTCCAATTGCATAACTATTCTTCAAATATAGAAGCCAAAATTGCCACCTACCACTTAAATGGGAAATTTTATATGTGGTGGGATCAACTGAAGAAAGTTGAGCATGTTAATGAGAATATGATTACTTAGAAGTAGTTCAAGAAGTATTTTTAGAAGGAGTACCTCTCAAATCATTTTTATGATAAGAAAATGCAGGAGTTATTTGAACTCAGGCTAGGAACCATGAATATGGTAGAATAATAGAATAAATTTTTGGGTTTGTTAAAGTATGTTGGGTTTATAAATGATGAAAAGGTAAAAATACAAAGGTTTTTAAGTCGATTGCCAACCTTTTATAAAGAAAAGATTCGGTATGATGAGCCCAAGAATTTTACTGAGACCATCAGGAAGGCCAAGTACTTGTATGAGCAAGGCCAGGGTAGAGAGTCTATGCATAAATATTTGAAGGATAAGAAGAAGGATATTTTTGATCAGAGGAATAAGTGATTCAAACCTCCTTTCAATAGAAATGAGCCTAATAAAAATCATCAAGATCAATATGCTAAGGATGAATCCAAGAAAGAAGATTCCTTGGGAAAAAGGGGAAGACCACCAATCCAATGTTGGGGATGCAAGGAAGGTCACCTGTACAATGATTGCCCACACAGAAAGGAAAGAGTCAATATTGTGCACAACATCCAAGAGGCTACAACAGTCGAAGACATGGGAAGGATTTATGCATCCTTAGATTATCGATAAGAATAGTACTAGTCCAACATGATCGAGGTGGAAGGTAATATAATTAATCAGTCTGTTGTTATTTTAATTGATTCATGAACAAGTAATTGTTACATTGATCCTAATATAGTGGATAGATTACATTTGGAGAAAATTAATCTTGGGAAATCAAGTTTGGTTCAACTAGCCACTGGAACCAAAAGGAGAATCCACGATATGGTCAGAGGTTGTTCCATAAGTATTAATTGTTTGGTATGTTTTATATTCTTTGCATGTGTGTGTGTGGGCATGTCATATTTGACAATTTCATCTGTCGATCCCAACTTCCTATGCTCTTTGTGTTGTGTGTGTCGGGTGCTTTCCTGGGGGGTCCCAAAGGGGGCCAGGTTCCCCCCCCCCCCCCAATTTATGCGCAACTTTCAGCTCTAGGTGCTAGCTCGAAGTTGATAGGGTTTGGGGCAGTTCCTCGAAATTTTTTTGGGGCGTTTGTTTCTATTTTAGTGGATTTTTCTATTTTTAGCGATTTTCTAAATTAATCCCCGATTAAGGGATTAGGATTTTGGTAGCTACAGAATACCTAAAATATTGTATATATTGTATGGTGAATGGTGAAATTAATACAATGAAGAGTTGAAAGGTGAGGCACCAAGGAAGGATGGTTTTCTCCTGGTTAAGGGTTTCCAATGTAAATCTCTATGTACTATGTGTATGAGCCATTGATTAATTTATTTTTTTCTTAAGAATCTGTATACATTTCTTTACTTCATAGGTTTAAAAATTGCATGTAGTATCAAAGCTCGTTTTTGGATTCAAAGGGATGCCTTTGTTGTTGAGGGTTTGGTTCGGTATTGATAGATCAAGTTTATCTTGGGTTTGTGATAAATATGGGTTTAGTGGAATATTTTGTAGTAGTGATTCGAGTGTAAAAAGGGGAATGGCGAGCTCTTCTAGAATCGAGATAGAGAATTTCAACGGTAAAATTTTTTAGCTATAGAAGCTCAATATGCAAGACCTTCTTGTAGAAAAAGAACAATGGATTGTTGTGGATCCTGATACACAACCTACTGGTACAAAGTCTACTGGCACAAAGTCTACTGGTACACAACCTAATAGTATACAAATTACTAGTACATGACCTACTGGTATGTCGAAGGAAGATTGGGGAAAGTTGGACAAAAGAGAAAGGAGTACTATTCAACTTTGCCTGGCAGGTTCGAAGTTGTTGAATTTCTTGAGAGAATCTATAGCCAAGGAAATATGGGATACATTATGGAATTTGTGTCAATCAAAGTCCCTTGTAAACAAGTTGTTTCTTTGAAAGAATTTTTATCATATTAGGATGGAAGATGGAGATTCTATGACAGAACATATAAATTCCTTTAATACACTGGTAAGTCAACTGGTATTTGTTAATATTGTGATTGCAGAAGAAGATAAGTGTATTACTTTGTTATGTTCTTTTCCAGACTCTTGGAATAATCTGGTTGTATCAATTGTTAGTACCACTCAATATACATTGAAGTATGAGGATGTAGTTGCATACTTGTTATCTGAAGAGATGAGGTAGAAAAGCATGGATAGTGAGAGAACAGATGATTTATTTGTAAGAGGTCGTACCCAAGACAGGAATCTTGGTAAGTCTTCGGGGGGGAGATATAAATCTATAGGTAGATCTAAGTCTCCAGGAAAATCTTCGAGGAAATGTTGGAAGTGTGGAAAAAAATGGCATTATAAGAAAGATTGCAAGTCTAAGAAGGTTGATAAACCAAAGGTATCTGATAATACCTCTTCCACAAAGGCGAAAACCTCCACTAAAGAAGGAGGTGATGTTTACCTGGAATCTACAAGTATGCATGCAGACCGTGGTGTATGGTTAAATTACTCAGGTGTGTCATATCATATGACTCATCACAAGAAGTGGTTCTGTGAATATGAAAAATATGATGGTGGTGATGTATTCCTAAGAGATAACTCGAAAACCAAAATCATGGTACATGGAAGGGTTAAGTTGTTGCTAAAATATGGAAGGATTAGAACTCTCCCTGGGGTTCTTCACATTACAAAAATATCCAAGAGCCTAATATCTATAACCAAGTTGGATGATGCAGGAGTGGATACTGTATTGGGAAAGGGAACTTGCAAGATGGTACGAGGAGAAATGATATTGATGAGGGGAGTTGGGTGTGGAACTCTGTACAAGTTGTTGGGAAGAACTTATACTAATGGTGTAACACTTCTGTTGTCCATGAGCAGAGAATTAAATAATACAAGACCAATAGTATCCCTAGAAATAAGACCATGCGGTGGCATCAAAGATTGGAGCATATTGGATAAAAGGGCCATCGAACACTACATGGTAAAGATATGGTTGAAGGTATGTCTAATTTCACTCTAGATTTTTATTTCTGTGAACATTGCATATATGGTAAACAAAATCGAGTAAGATTCCCATCTAGTGCTAAAATAGCAAAGGGGATCTTAGAGTTGATACACAATGATGTGTTTGGACCTGTGCCTTCTCCATCACTAGTAAATCTATGTATTATGTTTCATTCATAGATTATTTCTCAAGGAACACATGGATTTATTTTCTTAGAAAGAAATATGAGGTATTTGATAAATTTAAAGAGTTTAAGGCTTTGGTAGAAAATCAAAAAGAGAAGAAAATAAAGGTAATGAGGACAGATAATGGTGGAGAATTCTACAAAAATGAATTCGAAGAATTCTGTAAGAAATGTGGTATAGAAAGGCAAAAGACTACTCCATACACACCTCAACATAATAGAGTTGTAGAAAGGATAAACATGACATTGATGGAAAAATCAAGGAGCATTCTTAGTGGTGCCGAGTTAGGACAGGAATTCTAGGTAGAGGTAGTGGGTACATCATGTTACCTTGTCAATCGATCACCCTCATTAGCACATGATGATAAAAATCCACATGAGGTATGGATTGGTAAGAAACCCTCTCTTGAACATCTTATAGTGTTTGGTTGTGATGCTTATGTACATGTTCCAAAAGAAAATAGGAGTAATATGGATAATAAAGTTGAAACGTGTATCTTTATGGGTTATAAATATGGTGTGAAAGGTTATAATATTTGGAACCTAGAAACTAAGAAGACTATTTACAAACATGATGTTTTTAGAGAGGTAAAATATGTTTCCAAACAAGAATTCCTACCCAGGCAAGAAGAACCCGAGAAAATAGAGTTTGAGTTGGATGATGCAAAATATGAATCATCTGAAGAAGATGAAGCAAAATAAGAAGAACCTCATACCTTGGTATCGAAGAGATCAGTGAGGGAAAGAAGGCAACCAGAAAGGTACAATCCACCTAATTTTTGTTCTAATTTTTTTTTATCTATTACTGATGATGATCCTAGAACTGTCAGGGAAGCAATAAATTCAAAGGATAGTAAAATATGGAAGAAGGCCATGGTTGAAGAAATGGATACCTTGGATAAGAACGAGGCATGGGATATAGTTGAGTTTCCAGCTGAAAGAAAATATGTTGGTAGAAAATGGTTTTTTAAGAAGAAGTTTAATGCAGAAGGAAAAGTGGAGAAATAAAAATCTCGGTTAG
>JZKD02S1691425.1:86408-103390 GCA_000966675.3 Picea glauca
TATTAGATTTATTTTATCTATTGTTGTTTCTTTTGATATTGAAGTGGAACAGATGGATGTGAAGACAACATTCCTACATGGGGATCTGGAAGAAGAAATCTACATGAAGTAGCTATAAGGATTTGTAGTGAAGGGAAATAAAGAGTTGGTCTGTAAGCTAAACAAGTCACTATATGGTCTGAAGAAATCACCTAGGATGTGGTACCAAAAGTTTGACACATACTTCCTTGGATTGGGATTTGTGAGAAGCAGGGTTGATCACTGTGTATATTCCAAGAAGGTTGGTAATCACTTCATTTATGTAGTATTGTATGTTGATGGCATTTTGTTGGTAGGAAATAACATGGATGTTATCAAGGAGGTGAAATCACAACTATCCTCCAAATTTGACATGAAGGATATCGATGCTGCTAACTTCATTATGGGAATGGAGATTAAAAGAGATCACGAAAACAAGAAACTCTAGTTGAATCAAAGAAAATATGTTGAGACGATATTGCAGAGGTTTAATATGTATGGAAGTAAACTGGTCAAGGTTCCTATTCCTATAGGTGTAAAGTTATTTGCAGATCATTGTCCCAAGAGATAGGAAGAAGAAGAGGGCATGTCCCATGTTTCGTATGCCAGTGTAGTTGGCAATTTCATGTATGCAATGGTCTGTACTAGACCGGACATTGCATATGCATTGGGAGTTTTGAGTAGGTATATGTCAAAACCAGGGAAGGAGCATTAGACAATAGTAAAGAGGGTCCTCAGGTATTTGCGTGGCACTACCAATTATGGATTGTGATACCAAGGGAGAATAGGATTGGATAGAGTGGTCGACATACATGGGCTTGTTGATGAATATTGGGAAGGAGATATAGATCATAGAATATCCACAAGTGGGTATGTTTTTAACCTACTTGGAGGAGAAATAAGTTGGATGAGAAAAATACAGGTTGTAGTGGCACTCTCAACTACAAAAGTTAAATACATGGTAGCCACTCATGCATGAAAGGAATCAATATGGTTACAAAGATTCTGTTTAGGTATTGAGTTGGTACAAAAAGTAGTGAGATTTGAGTGTGACAATTAGAGTGCAATCTTCCTGGCAAAGAACCCTGCTTATCATTCAAAGACAAAGCATATTGATGTTCAATATCACTTTGTGAGAGACATGGTTGAAGAAAATAAGGTGTTTCTAGAAAAGGTTGACACTTTGAAGAATGTTGTAGATTCATTGAAAAATTCTGTGAGCACAAAGAAGTTATCCTAGTGTAGAGTAACAATGGGCATTGTTGCCTTGGATTGTTGTCTATGTAATCTTGTGAACCCCTGTATGCAAAGAAAACAACAAGTGGGGGAATTTTGGGTATTTTTTATATTATTTTCATGTGTGTCTGTGGGCACGTCAGATCTGACAACTGCGTTTGATGATCCCAAATTGTTTTTGGGCGTTTTTTGCTATTTTAGCGAATTTTTCTATTTTTAGCAGTTTTCTAAATTAATCCTATATTAAGGGATTAGGGTTTTGGTAGCTACATAATACCTAAAATATTGTATATATTGTATGTTGAATGGTGAAATTATTAC
This sequence comes from Picea glauca, assembly GCA_000966675.3. Taxonomy (NCBI): domain Eukaryota; kingdom Viridiplantae; phylum Streptophyta; class Pinopsida; order Pinales; family Pinaceae; genus Picea; species Picea glauca. The sequence goes on from JZKD02S1691425.1 coordinate 87,984, forward strand.
AATTAAGAGTTGAAAGGTGTGGCACCAAGGAAGGATGGTTTTCTCTCGGTTAAGGGTTTCCAGCATAAATCTTTGTGTACTATGTGTATGAGCCATTGATTAATTTATGTTTTGCTTAAGAATATGTATGCATTTCTTTACTTCACAGGTTTAAAAATTACATTAATGGTGGGAATACCAGTGATGATCTAAATATCATACCATTAGGGTCTTATGATATTCTAATTGGAATGGATTGGTTGGACAAGCATCATGATGTCCTAGATTGTCATAGAAAGATATTTACATGTCTTGATGGAGATGGAAAACAAAGAACTGTGAAAGGTGTACCAAGACACATATATATAAGAGATATTTCATCCTTACAGCTAAAGAGATGTTTTAGAAAAGGGTGTCAATTGTATGCAACCCATATGGAGGAGCCGAAAAAGACAAAGGGGCCAAGCCTTGAATATTTATCGGTACTACAATAACTTGAATATGTATTCCAAGAAATACCAGGGTTGTCGCCGAAAATGGAAATATATTTCTCTATTGATTTAGTGCCAAGAGCTGCCTCGATGTCAAAAACACCTTCCAGAATGAGCAAGCCAGAGTTAAAAGAATTACAAATGAAGTTGGAGGAATTGCTAAAGAAAGGGTACATACGCCCAAGTGTTTCACCTTGGGGAGCACCAATACTCTTTTTCAAAAAGAAAGATGGAACCTTGAGGCTTTGTATTGACTTTCGATGAATGAATAAGTCTACTACAAATCAAAATTATCATTTTACCAAAATTGATGACCTCTTTGATTAGCTAAGAGGAGCAAAGATATTTTCAAATATATACTTGAGATTGGGATACCATCAAGTAAGAATCAAAGAAGAAGATATCCATAAGAAAAAATTTAGAACCTGGTATGGACATTATGAATTTGTAGTGGTGCCATTTGGATTGTCCAATGCACCAACTGTATTTATGTTCTTAATGAATGGAAAATTCATAAATTACTTGGATAAGTTTGTCACAGTATTCTTGGATGACATACTTGTCTACTTTAAGTCTGAAGAGGAGCATGAACATCACCTAAGATTGGTATTGCAAGTGCTAAGGGAACATCAGTTGTATGCCAAGCTGAGTAAGTGTTAATTTTTATCAAGAACATATCCATTACTTGGGGCACATTATTTTAGAACAGGGTATAACAGTGGATCCAAATAATATTGAAGCCATTAGAGGATGGCCAGTGCCCATGAATGTTTCATAATTCAAATGTTTTATGGGGTTAGCTGGTTACTACAAAAGGTTTATAGATGGGTTCTGTAAAATCGTTCATCCCATCACTTCTTTGCAAAGGAAGGGAATTAAATTTGAATGAACAAATTTCATGTGAAGATAACTTTAATTTGTTGAAGGAGTTACTCACTAGTGCGCCTGTGCTAAAAATTGTTGACCCAAATGAAATTTTTATGGTATGTACAAATGCATGCAAGGAAGGACTTGGTAGAATCCTCACTCAAAATGGACATGTCATTTTTTATGAGTCTATAAATATTAAGTAGCATGAGAGGAACTATATCACACATGACTTGGATCTTGCTGCCATTGTTCATGCATTAAGGATGTGGAGGAATTATCTCATGGGAAAGAGATTTGAATTAAGAACATACCACAATGGTCTGAAGTATCTTTTTAAAAAACCAACTTTGAATGTCATGCAAACAAGATGGATTAAATTTTTAAGTGAATACAACTTTGATATCAAGCATATCAAAGGAAAAGAAGATAAAGTTGTTGATGCACTTAGTAGGAGAGTGCATATCATGCATGCTACGACTGTTAGTATGCATCAGTCAAACTTGAAGGGCATACTTTTGGATGTTTTTGTTACAAATAAAAATTACCTATATGTAAAGGAAATCTTGCAGCAAGAGAATGTACAAAAAAAAATGAAAGAGTATGAGATAAAAGAATATGGACTACTTATGCATAAAAATATAATTTATGTTCCTAGTTTCAGAGAACTTAGGAATTTAGTGTTAAACAAAATTCATAATGTTCCATATGTTGGATATCCTGGTTACCAGAAAAACAATTAAAGAAGTAAGAAGCCAATTCTTTTGGTCAGGGATGAAAAGGGATGTTGCTGATTACATCACCATATGTATGGAATGTCAGAGAGTAAAGGATGAGCATAGACACCCAATAGGTTTGATACAACCATTAACAATTCCAGAGAAGAAATGAGAAGTGATAGCCATCGATTTTATAAAAACTTTACCAAGGACAACAAGGAAACATGATTCAATCATGGCAGTGGTTGATAAATTGACCAAGGTTGCTCATTTTGTTCTTGTTAAAACAACTCATACAACAACAATCTTGTTTTCACCCCCATTTATTAATAAAGTCAAGTCGAAATAGTTGTAGTTGTGTTAAATATTTATTAATGGAATTTCCTTTTTTTCTCCAGTTTATGGTCGTGAATGGTTTCGAGCCTTACTTTCCATGCTCACATGATTTTTTTCTTAGTTTCCTTCTTTTTTTAAAATGGTTAAAGAACCTATCATACTAGTTTCCTTATAAAACTTGTTGTTACATATTTAACTTGTTACTATCTCGTTGTATTATTCGACACCCTTAACCTTCTGTATATATTCTAGATTTTCTCCACATGAATAGAATTATCGTTTAGAATCTACCATGTTGGTTGTATTTCAATTTATATTGTATTCCTTTGTACTACAAATCTACTAATTATATAATCATGCTTCCTGCATTTAAATCTAGTTATGGATATAATCAGTGCTTTCTAATATTTATCATGAAAATCATATAATGGAATGTAACAAGAGAGAACCTCTAATCTCTAGGTAGATTGCAAGAAATAATAATTTATCCATAAATTTCAATTTGAACAAAAATTTAACCTAAATAGAATATCCAAAATTTTCATTTGAACATTATTTTAACTAGAATAGAATATCCATAGATTACGAATTGAACAATAATTTAATCCAGAATATAATTGAAGAAAAACCTGTAACTGATATTTCTTTAGGGAAAACAAACCTCAAGTGGGGCATTCCTCCCAACCTTAGATCATAGCTTCCACTTATTCCCATTATTTCACCCCCAAGCTAAATCCAGATCCAATAATCTAACCAAGTGACTTGTTGCAGTTCATAGGGCTACAAGCATTACATGAGGATTTCTGTGTCATGGAAATTTTTCTCAGATTTCTCATCTGCTTCATAATGGCATCCCATTCTCTTTGTTCTCTTTTCTTTTATAATATTTTCATAGGTATTTGACACATGTACGAGCCTCCTGCTCATTGATCACCTGCCAATTTTATTTTTACACATGTTCCTAAAATCCTGAGATTTTATCTCACTTTAGTTGAGTTAACTCAACAAATCTTCACCACTTGTCCCCTTTCTGTTGTCACTTGGTGGTTTGTATTTTGGATTAATGGATTCTCTCTTATAATAGTCTTATTAGCATAAGGGTAGACCTAGGGTTCATCTCTAATAGCGCACCAACAAGCCCTAACTACTGGCTCTTTTGGCAACACCTGCGAAGCAGATGAAGTGTCACCTGAAGTAGCAATAGGGGGTTGCAGGAAACAAGTGTCTAAAACCAGAGGAAATGAAAGTGGAATCAAGAAAACCACATATGGATATCAGATTATTCTTTTCAAGCATAAACATACTTCGCATAGTTATATATCATATCTAACATACTAATGCATCATCAAAGTAGCAGAAGTAAAGAAAACAATATCAATCACTCACGACACAATATATACGTGGTTCACCCTCTCCCTAGGGCTACGTACACACAATTGTTATTTATAATATATTAGGTGAAATATTACAGTTCTATCTATGCTCTTAGCTTGCATATCTTCTCTCTTTCTCTCTTCTCTCTATCTCCCTTCCCTGTGCACCCAGCTGCAGGGTTGATCTTCGCACCCTACTGTAGATCTTACAATACCGAATGCTCTGACAACACAATACTACAATACATCTCTCTCTACATTAACAAAAACCAATTGGGGACCAACCCATCCCATGTACTCTTGACTATTATTTATACATTACAATAGCTCATCGTTAGCCTTACGCCAAAGCCTAGGTGTCAAAACCCTAGATACCAAAAGCTAGGTGTCTAAAACCCTAGGTAAACTTGATCTGCGTTTTCAGGGCTTTGCTGACCTATCTTTCCTTCCTTCCCACGAGGTTATCCAAAGAGTCTATCGATGGATTTTTATCCTTGCGAATTTTTCGATGATCCACCTTCCTTGTTGATCTATCTTCCTCGATCTCCTCATCCAAGGAATTGCTCTCTCGAACTTTGCTCCATATTTTTTTCTTCTTTAACCATTTTGACCTGATCTCAGTCAACCTTCCTTTCGCACAGTTTGTGTTTCTCCTTTTCTTTCGTAATATTTTATTTATTCCATAACCAAGGGCCAACGGGCCCCCAACACTCACCTGTGACTCATCCTAAGGCACTTTGATTTGAATCTTCTGTTGTACCTCGACTTCAGACTACGCAACGCAGCCTGGGATTTCTACTCTATTCCTCCACCCTTTGTGCAGACTGTCTTTCGTGTGTCTGGTACCCAATATCAACTGCACCTAGTACCTAGACCCTTCTCCTTATGTTTTTATCGAGAGTTGTGAGGCAATTGGTTGTCATAGTACAATTTTAACCAGCTCCCATTCACAAATCCTTCCTTCCACTCCCCATTCAAAGTCTTCAGCTATGCAAATCCTCCTTCTATAACATAGGCAACCTCATATGGCCCCAACCAATGTGTTCTAAACTTCCCCGGATGCTTCATGAACTTGCTATTGTATACCAATACTAGATCTCCTTTCTTAAATGATTTCTTCTTGATATGCCTATCATGGTAGGCGTTTTCTCATTCCTTTTGAACCTGCTGATGAAATTTTGCAATAAATTTGTCTTCTTCTAGTTCGACCAACTATGTGAGCCTCTCTGGAACAATGCCAGTGTCATCCATATCTATAAAGGCTATAATTCTTAATCTAGGAACTAAATATTCCATGGGTACAACTACTTCTAGGCCATATACCAACTTAAAGGGAGTTTGCATTGTTAGTTTCTTACAAGTGGTTCAATAGGCCCATAACACTGCTGGTACTCTCAAATACCAGTCATCTTTATTTACACTACAAATCTTCATCAGTGTTGTCTCCAAGATCTTGTTGAAGGCTTCAACCATACCATTCTCCCGCGGGTGGTATGGGGTGTTTTTATAATGGTGAACTTCAAATTCCTGAGTCAATGCTTCAATAGTCTTATTAATAAAATATGTACCTTGATCACTCCTGAGGATCTTTGGGAATCCAAACCGTGTTATGATATCATCAAATATGAAGCGTGCAACTGTAGTTGCACTACATTCCTTAAATTCTCTTTATTCTACCCATCTGGTCAAATACCATGTCACAGTGATGATGTATTTGGCTCCTGTGCGCTTTCCTGGTGGGTTTATAGGTCCCACGAAGTCAATGGCCCATTTCTCAAATTCTTGTAAGGTAAGCTGGGGTGCTATCGACATTTCATCTCTTCTGGAAGGTTTCCCAACTCTTTGGCATACATCATAGGATTTGTAGTATTCTTTAGCATCTTTGTGTAAAGTGGGCCACCAGAGGCCAACTCTAAGAACCTTCTGTGTTATTTATTTTCCTGCATAGTTTCCTCCTAACAAGTAGTGACGAAACTTCTTTAGTGCTTACACCGTGGCTAAACCTTCTCTCCCAGTGGTGGTGTAATTTATCTCAGATGTTGAGAGCTTCCTTCTAGCAAAGGCTAACAAGTGGTCAATATCTCTTGCTCCTAGTTGTGATAACACTTCTCCTAGTGCAATAGACGATGCATCAACATGCACATGAAATTCCTTGCTCCAATCTGGGAAAACCAAAATAGGCATAGTAACCATGTTCTGTTTCAGTGTGTCGAAGCTCTACTGACATTCTTATGTCCATTGAAACTGACAATATTTATTCAGAAGCTTCTCCATAGGTGTTTTAATATGTGAATATCCCTTAATGAACTTCTTGTAGTATCCAGTATGTCCCAGCGCAGTGCACAATTATTTGAATGAAGTAGGAGGGGGTAAATCGACAATAATGGCAATCTTAGATGGATCTACCAGCAATCCCTACTTACACACAATATGGCCCAACAACACTCCAAAGGGCGAAAAGAAGATGCACTTCTTCACATTTAGGGAAATCTGACATTACTTGCACTTATCCAACATTAGTCTTAAACATTCAATATGGTTTTTCAATAAGCTAAAAAAGTCCAATCATCGAAATATGCTTCCAGAAATTTATGTAAAAACTCCTTGAATGCTTCGACCACCACCCTAGAAATGATGGCTAGTGCATTCTTCAATCTAAAAGGCATCACTGTGTATTGGTAGGATCCCCATTCTATTGCAAACATGGTCTTATGGCGATCTTCCTTGGCAATCCTGAACTGATGGTATCCAGAAAATCCATCGGTGAAGGAGTAGACTTCCTGTCCACCCATGTTATCTAACACTTCGTCAGTAAACGGTGTAGAGAATGGATCATGTAGACATGCATCATTGAACTTCCTGAGATCTACACAGATTCTAATCTCTCCTGTTTTCATATCCATAACCACCATAGGGATAATCCACTCTGATTATTCAATAGGTTCTATGATTCCTTCTTCCAACATTCTGTCTAATTCAATCTTCACTTTCTCCTTATATTTAGGGTTCAATATGTAGGGTCTTTGTTTAACTGGCCTTGCATCTAGTTTCAAGGGGATCTTCATCTCTCCCATGGGCCCTTTAATGCCTTTCATATCAGTGAAGTTGGTTGGAAACAAGTCCTGGTATTCATGCAGTAACTCTGTGATCTTATCAATAGTGGCATCATCCTAGTAATGTCCAACATTAGCAAGCTTAGGTTCTTTCCCTGTTCCAATATTAACTTTCTTGATTTTGATTGGTTGTCCAATAAACGATATTTCAACTCCTAGTCCTTATATGTCTCTTTTTCCTTCTGTTTCCACGATGTTCACATTCCTAGGATCATCGTCTTCATCAACGTTGATATTGTAACATCCTTGTAATATCTGAAGAGGTGCAGTCCATTCATCCTCTTCTTGCTCCATAGGGAGGCTAAGTGCCTCCTCAAAGAATATTTATCTTACAACTTGTAAATCTTGATCTACCAGAGGGTGTTCACTTTCAAATAAAAATGTAGCTACAAAATTCTGAGCCATACCTTGCCAATCTGCAGTGGTGAGGCATAGTTCCTCTTCAAGGTACCAATTGATAGGCATTGTGTCTAGAGTATTGATGAATTTATGCACCCAATTCTCTTGAGGAATGTTTCTCCAGGCCTCCTCACAACCTCACACATGGTATTTCGGACAACTTTGACTTGTGTACGTAACTTCACATGCTTTGACTTGTTCTAAAAATTGTGTTGTCATGAAAGTGTGACATTGTATCTAGTTTGTGATGTTCCTTTTATGTGTTCCCCACCATCTTACTAGAGTATCTTTCAAAGCCTCGTCTAGTGCCAACAGTCTCTATTATACTAGTATAGTTTCCTCAAATTCCAGTAAGAAAGTTTCTAAGTGATTCAAACCATCAAATGTGGGTAAATTACTTACTGTTATGTTGATCTAGCGAACTTCTCTAGTCAGTATAGCACAAATCCATGTAGATACTTCATACATTTTGTTTTTCCAGTTCTTCAGTGCTTCTTCTGACTCTGATGAACATGCATTGTCACTTCTCCAGCTTAAATTCCCATCTGTTGTAGGATTAATGTAATCTTGTTATCTTGTTGTCAGTTTGTATATATTCTCAAACATGTATGCGCGGTCTTCTTCTCCGATGGGCGTTGTGTATCTGGGACCTTCATCAGGATCCAAAGGTGTGATGACCCTAAGGCAATCACCTTCAAACATCATTCTTCTAATCAATTCCTAATAGCACGGGATAAGGACAACTATCATCGACTATCTCAATCACCTCGAATTCCACAAATGTTCTGACCCCATCGATGTCCACAGGGACATGTTGTAATATTCTGAAGGGGCTCACAGCGTATTGATTGGCCATCCTAAGCTTTATGGGGGAATAGATAAACTTGGGTTTTCCCATCAGTGTCCAGGTCTGCTTCATCATGACATTGACCTCTGACCCTAAGTCAAGGACCACATAATCTATATCATAATCTATGATCTGAGCAGTCAGATGTAGCTCCTTATTTGTCCTTCTCTTTTTGGATACCTGATGTACTACTCTACTCAGTAAGGGATCTACCTTTCTTAGCTCATACTATCTGATCAAGTTTTGTATCTCTTGTACAATGCTCTCATCCTTTATCAAATTAATGCAAGTGCATAAGAATTCCATGAGATTACTTACCTCTTTTCCTTCTCTGGTCGAAGCAGTCTGATCAAATTCTAGAGGCATTCCACATTCTCTTAGTTCTGTTCGAGCCTTTGATGAAGAAGCCTGATCTCTCCCGAATTCTTTTCTTTCTTCCACAAATGTTTGTTTCTCTTTATTTGGATCAAACTCTTGTGTCTTCTCTACATCTTTTCTAACTCCTGATTGTTCTGTAGTCTTCCCTAGAGTCACCATGTCTTCTCCTGTAGCAACGCCTCCTCTAGTGATAACAACAACTCTAGGATCTTCTCTGTGAGGTTCTGCTGTGATTAGTTGTACCTGTTGGTTTCCTCCTCATCGTTCCTGAATTTTGGTTAACAATGCAGGGAAATATTCTATGACATGTTCAAATGAGTTACAGTAACTTCAAGTGGTACAAGGGTTTTGAAAATCACTTTCCAAATGACCTGGTTGTGCGCAGTTATAAAAAATTATCTGTCCTCGACCTCGACCCATACCTCTTCCTCGTCCTCTTCCTATGAATCCACCACGAGGGTTGAAGTTTCCTCTTCCTGGGGAGTTATACTGTGTAGTTTTCCATTCTTGCTATACTTTGACTTGAATTTTTTAGATATCCCTTAATATTTCATGCAAGAGGTCATAAGATCTACAATCCTTCTCATCATGACCCACATATTTACAGAAAGTGCAGTAGAGGTTCGTAGGTGTCTGAACATAATTTTGCATATAATAGCATTCTCCAGGGTGATGTCTATTTCTACATACCTCGCACCAAGGTAGAGTAACTTGCTTCAAAGGGCTCAGAGCTCTAGAATCCAAGTATTCATGAAATAGGGGAAAATGCTCCTTGTCATGGCCTTCTGATTTGCATCTAATGCACCAGATGTCTTCTCTCTTATCTTTTCCCTTTTATTTTTTCATATCTTTGACTTGCAGTGATAAACTAGATAGATGACTCAAAATTTGACTCATACCTGAGATGGATTCTTCCATAGGGGTTGATTCTATTTTCATGGTGATCTCCAACACCTCAGCCTGTGAAGTAATCTTCTACTGCATCAGAGGGAATCTGATGTGTTGTAGGAGGGAAAAAATGAACCATTCAATGTTCTACTCATCTAGGATCTGAAAACTCAAATGACCTGTCAAGGCCTTAAACCTCTGATCAAAATCCCAAATAGGTTCAACTACTTTCTTCATTTCTTTCAACTCTATGATGCATTGGGATTCCGACTTGGGTTTCTTGAATTCAACAATCAATGCAGTCTTAATCTTGTTCAGTGGTTTCAGCTGGACACCTCCCTAGACGAACTTCATGTACGAGATCAGTGAGTGATATCTCAAGGTAGTACTAAACTAATCTCATTTAACAGCTTCATCAGTGACATTATTAATACTCCATACAACTTCACATAGGAACCAGTGTTGGTCAGGATCTTCAGATCCATCTCCACTAAAGGTGGGTAACCTCATCTCATCTGTCATAGATATTTCTAGGTTTCCTAACTAAGTGTGCACTGAACCACTTGTACCTGTTCTTTGAGTGCTCTGATAACTTAGGTTACTCTGGTTACTTAATGTTGTTAAAACAATAGGGGGAATAATAGAACTTACTTCAACTGTCTGCGCAATCCCTGAAGTTTCTGACTCTTCTCGGTGAGGTTCTTTAGTCTTCTATTATTCTTCCCTAGTAGAATATGAATGTTCCTCGTTCAACAAATCTTCTTCTTCTCCACTATAGAACCCTTCTTCCTATGCTGGTGGTTTGTGACTCTGCTCGAACAAGTTCACCAAAGGAACTTCTCTGAAGGTTCTCCCGCTGCACGTGTGTTTGAACTCTGTGTCACTATCCCTGTCTGAATTCTTGAACATTAGTTTTTTCAATATGACCCACTACTGTATCTTCAAGATGTTATTCTCATGCAATAGAATCTTGATCTTGAACTTCAAGAAGTGTAAAAATTTTCCTCTAGGTACCTTAAAGAAATATCTCTCTGCTTGGCTATATGATTCTACCTTATCAATAGAAATTTTTTTGATATACCCTCCAATGGTACTATCAAACCAGTGATCTACTGCTCTTGACACGGTGTTATCAACTCTCTTGACCTTCTTGATCAGCGCCACCATCCAAACCATAGGTGGTCTAGATCTGATCTCAAACTGGGTATCTGCTAATCTGGCCATCCACTCGTATATCTCGTTATGAATCCATCCAAATAAAATATCATGTATATCAGTAAAGATATGCCTTCCCAACAAGTCTTCTGTGTTAATATTAGGGTTTTTATTTTGAGCTTCTATGAAGACCTTCTCTTGTTCTTCTATCCACTTCTAAATCTCTGTCTTTGATGGAAACCACCTTGACATTCCCTCAAGAGGATCTCGGTCTCGAAAACAGAACCATTTGTTGGCACAAGGGCTGACCCAAAGTTCAACTCTAATAGCGCACCAAAAAGCCCTAACTACTGACCCTTTCGACAACACTTGCGAAGTAGATGAAGTCTCACCAAAAGTAGCAATAGGGGGTTGTAGGACAAAGGTGTATACAACTAGAGGGAATGCAAGTGGAATCATGGAAACCACATACGGAGATCAGATTATTCTTTTCAAGCATAAACCTACTTTGCATAATTATATATCATATCTAACATACTAATTCATCATCAAAGTAATAGCAGTAAATAACACAACATCAATAACTCATGACACAAGATATACGTGGTTCACCCTCTCCCTAGGGCTATGTCCACAAAACTGTGCTTTATAATATCTTAGGTGAAAGCTTTTAGTTCTATTTGCGCTCTTAGCTTGCAGATCTTCTCTCCTTCTCTCTTCTCTCTATCTCCCTTCCCTGTGCACCCAACTAGAGGTTTAATCTTCACACCCAACTGAAGATCTTACAATACCGAATGCTCTCACAACACAATACTACAATACTTCTCTCTCTACATTAACAACAACCAAATCATGATCAACCCATCCCATGTCCTCTTGAACTTTATTTATACATTACAATAGCTCACCGACAACCTTAGGCCGAAGCCTAGGTGTCAAAACCCTAGATACCAAAACCCTGGGTGTCTAAAACCCTAGGTCAACTTGACCCGCATTTTCAGGGCTTCGCCAGCCTATCTTTTATTCCTTCCCGCGAGGTTCTCCAAAGCATCTACTGGTGGCTTTTTCCACTTGCTGAGTTGTCCATGATCCACCTTCCTTGTTGATTTGTCTTCTAGATCTCCTCGTCCAACGACTTGCTCTCTCAAACTTCACTCAATCTTTTATGCGTCTTTAACCACTTTGACCTGATCTCAGTGAACCTTCCTTTCATGCAGTTCACGTTTCACCTTTTTTTCCGTAATATTCACTTTCTTCCATAAACAAGGGCCAACAAGTCCCATTTAACATGTGATTACTATATAATTAATAAATTAATAATTAAAACAATAATTTTTTGAGTTATCTCATTAGGATCCATAATGTGTTGATAACAAATAAAAATAATAATAAGTTTTCGATTTGAAATTTTGGGGTATCACAATATTCTAGATTTTCAGTAAAGGAGCCAAGAGAAGGGTTTTTGACCAACATAATGTGTCTAGGGTTTCATTGTTGAGAATAATAAATTTGGAGATAATGCATTTAATGTAGAGGTCCCATTCCTCATATTAGATCCCTTCTAGGCCTAAAAATGTTGTTGATTTCCACCAATTTCTTCCTCTTCACTGGGGAGAGCTAGTTTTTGCATCATTGAGATAGAAAATATTTTGGGCCCTGAGGGTACGAAGAACTAAATCAAAGAATTAGAAATCATTTCCTGTGCCAAGACAAGGGTCTTCACTTAGTCTGACTTGTTTTCCATTGCCTATTTTCCAACCTGTATAGGAACCTACCAGTGGAAAAGAATACACTAAGGCCTTCCAAACAATAGATCCCTTTGGGTATTTTCGGGGAAGATGAAACCAATCAAAAATGGTAAATTTGGGAAAGTTTTTTGATATCATTACTCTTATAAAAAGGTAGGATCCTTGGTTAATCTTGCAGAGAATGTGACCAACAAAGGCCTCGACGAAGACATGGATTCTTTTTAGACCCCAGTCATCAAGCTCTTGGGAGAGACTATCTTGCACCATTTGGGAAGGGGGATTCCACCAATTTTTCGTTGGCCAAACAAAATGTATTGGAAGATTATTTTACTTATTTTTTTAAGTATACCTTTAGGGATGGTCGCAATAGAGCACTAGTACACAATAATTATTTGGATAACAACTTTGAGTAAAACCAAGAATTCCCCTTTGGAGAGAAGTCTATTAACCTAAATGGATACCCTTGATTCGTTATTCTATACTAACCACCCCCAATCCTGAAATTGATACTTGTATTATTTTAGAAAGAAAACCAATCATTTGAATCCTTCTTCCAAAGTCTTGATTAGTGCTGGACTGATATTATTGATATGGTGGGCTTCTTGATCTGAGAATAGAATAAGAGAAATACAAGACTTTTCAAAATTAATCTTCATTCCATTAGATGAGCATAATAAGTCTAGGATTCCTTTGAGAGGGCCTATGTATCTTTCCAAACCAATCGTACAAAAAAAATGTCTTCAACAAAGAGAATGTGGGAAATCACTTCAAAAGTTGAGACCTTGACACCCTTGATTGAGTCTGAGATTTTTGCCTCATGAATCATAATGCTTAGGGATTATAAGATAGCAAGGAATAGGAAAGGGGAAAGGGGAAAACCCTCTCTTGGACCCCGAGAATATTTGAATAATATTGAGGGAATCCCATCTATAAGAACTGCAAAGGAGGGTGGTTTAATACAACTCATTATCCAATTAACAACATGAAGAGACATACCTACTTGAATGAGCATCAGCGTTAGAAAAATCCAGTTGACTCTATCGTAGGTTTTGGAGAGTTCCAGTTTGATGAGGATTACCTTAGAATTCAAGGTTTTGACTGAGTGGAAGACCTCTTATGCTACTAAAACTGTGTCATGAATTATTTGTTTCAGAGGAGACGCAAATGTTCATCTGCAATGACTTTACTTAGAACCTCTCTTAGTCTCCTAGCTATTATTTTGGTCATGAATTTGTAAAGAACATTACAGCAAGAGATGGGCCTAAAGTTCCCAAAAGAAGACCCATATTTATTTTTGGGGATGATATATATAAAGGTACATTTGAGGGATACAAGAATTTTGTCTGATCTATGGGACTCTCTAACCACGAGGAGATTGTCTTGTTTGATAATCTCATAGAAGATTCGAAAAAATTCCATAGTGAATCCATTGAGGACATGGATCTTCCCATGTTGCATAGAGGAGAGGGTTTCCAGAACCTTCACCTCAAATACCTCCTCTTCAAGGGAACAATCCAATTATTCTATGATTATAGAGGGAAATTTTGAGACTACTCGAAGGATGTCCTAGATGGGACATCCTACCAGGGATTTGAAAAGATTTTGGAAAAATTATCTTCGGCGTCATATTTTTCTTCAAAGGATCTCACCAAATAACCTTCTTCATTCTCAATTTCCCATATTGTATTAGGGTTCTTCCGAAAATTGTCAAATTGATGGAAGAATTGGTTTTTGTTATCTCCAGCTTGGAGCCAAAGGGCTCTGCTACGTAGGCTCCATGTTTGTTCCTCCTCTTCCAATAAGGAGTGTCTAGTTGCTTCAAGAAATTTTAAATCCTCTAACTTCATTTCACTAAGGGGATATTCATTCAAAGAGTGGTACATAACAACTAGCTTTTCCTCACACTAAGTTAGTTTATAAATTTTTCTCCTCTTATAGTCTTGTAACAACTGTTTGGTAGATTTTTTGACTCTAGAAATATTTTCAGCAAACAATTTCATCAGTGAATGAGGTTTTGAAGGGTCCATATTGAGCTACAACTTTTTAAACATATCACATAACTATTCTTCTTTTAGCCAGGCTTGGTTGAATTTTAAAGGGACATGAGGCGATTCCTTTCCTCCTTTCATTCTAAGAATGAAGGTTCGGTGGTCAGAAATGATCCCTTCTATCGTAGAAGAATTGAACAAGATACCATAATCCATTAGGGCCTCCGAGACCAATTGGTGAGAGAATAAAAATTAAATAAAGAAACCCCTTTGGGGATCCTATCTAAGGTTATCTCCCCATACTTTGGGATGAGACATGGTGAAATTTATGTCACCACCAACCACAATGTAAGGGTTACTAAATGCACCTGCATTTGGCAGGTCCTACCAATAAGAGACCATATTAGCATAAGGCTCATAAATTTTAACCCCAAGAAGGAGAAATCAGTGTCCTTAGCATGAAGCTTGGCTGAGATGGAATTCCTAAAGAAGGATGCATCTATGGATCTACAAGAAGGGTGCCAACTGGATATTAATCCCCCTTATTGTCCCTCTATATCAATGGTCCAGAAGGACCAATTCTTTATCCTTGAATCCAAAGTTTCTTTGGCTGCATCCACTAAGAATATAGTCTCCTGAATAAGAATAATGTCTGGATTAAGGCTTTGAATAAGCCTTTTTATGGATTAATTCTTTCGGGCGCCCCCTAACCCTCATGAATTGAATGACAGGAAAATAATTTGGGATGGTTTTTTATGGAACTCCCTTCTCTAAGGTCCCTATATATAGAGTCTTTATTGCCTTTTTGAATTTCGAACAAAGCCTTCTCATGCATATTTAGGAGGTGGGAATTCCATCCTACATGATTGGGAAGGCGAGAATCGAGGGATAAGCCTCCTTTTGACAGGGGGATATCTTTCAGGGATCCCTGAGGGTGGAGGGAATAACTTTTATTAGGTATGGGACTCGACTTATCCGTGGGGCCTTACTCCTTTTTTCTTCCAGGAGCAACAGGGGAATTGATCTACTCATACACACTGTCATGGGTGGAGGGAGGAGGGATGGGGGAGGCACCAGGGGAAGAGGTTGTTTTTTCAAGGTCCGCAAGAGGGAAAGAAGGGAAAGG
>JZKD02S1691425.1:103574-124246 GCA_000966675.3 Picea glauca
GGATAAATACATACATTAATTTGTAGTAGCTTGCTCCAAAGATTGAAGAGGAAAAACCCGTCCAATCTCCATCACAGGAGGAGGAACCACATGAGCCGCTTGAACCTATGTAGAGGGAGACCTTGTTTCCATGTTGTCGCCTCTTAGCCCTTTTTTCCACCATACATTAGGCTAAATTTGTAGATTTTAACCTTTTACAATATTTTACATCTCCTTGTTTTCGATAAAAGAACAAAAAATATACAATGACAAATACATACATTACACGAATATTT
The DNA here is from genome assembly GCA_000966675.3 of Picea glauca. Lineage (NCBI taxonomy): Eukaryota > Viridiplantae > Streptophyta > Pinopsida > Pinales > Pinaceae > Picea > Picea glauca. The sequence continues at coordinate 103,850 of JZKD02S1691425.1, forward strand.
TTCCCCTGGAAACACAAACCGGGAAAAATAACATATTCTATATTCATTCACATCATACATTGTTTACAATATAATATAAATATAGGAGCCAGTGGAATCCAAAACCATAATCCAATGACTTGGATTAGTCAACAACCCTAATTCCTTAACTGGAAATATAAAACCATCGACGAAAAACCATGTGTCAAAAAAATGCCCATAAATGGACATGAAAATCGTGGACTGCCCAAAAATGGACACGAAAAATAAGGAATTTTTTTTCTAGGGGAGCTTCCCTTGAACTCTCACATAGGGGGATCTTCCCTGCACGCCTGATGCAACATAGAGATTAATTGTCATCGTGAAAATAATATAACACATATCCAACATTCTCCCCTTTGTTTTTTTCTTTGCATACAGTGGGTTACAGGGTTGCATAGTCAACAATCCAGTGCAATAATTCCCATAGATCCTATACACCAAGAGAACTTCTCAGTGCTCATATATTTTGTTAATGAATCTGCAACATTATTCAAAGTGTCCACCTTCATTAGAAACACCTTATTTTCTTCAACCATGTCTCTCACAAAGTGATATTGAACATCAATATGCTTTGTCTTTGAATGATAAGCCAAGTTCTTCACCAGAAACATTTCACTCTGACTGTCACAATATATCCTTACAACTTGTTGTACCAATCAAATACCTGAACACAATCTTTGTAACTGTACTTCTTCCTTGCTTGCATGCATGGATGCCATGTATTCAACTGCTTTAGTTGAAAGTGCCACTACAAACTGTCTTTCTCTCATCCAATTGATTTCTCCTCCAAATAGATTAAACACATACCCACTTGTAGATCTCCTATGATCCAAATATCCATCCCAACATGCATCCACAAATCCATGTGTGTCTAAAACTCTATCCAATCTTGTTCTTCCTTGGTAGAAAAATACATAGCTATAAGTGCCACACAAATACCTGAAAACCCTCTTTAATTTTGTATAATGCTCCTTCCTTGGTCTTCACATATACCTGCTCAAAAGTCCCACTACATATGTAATTTCCAGTCTATTACAGACCATTTCATACATCAAACTTCTAACCACACTCACATATGTAAATGAGACATGTCCTCCTCCTCTTCCTTTGCCTTGGAACACTGATCCAAAGATAACTTTACACCTACATGAATAAGGACCCTGACTGATTTACATTCCTTCATATTAAACCTCTACAATATTGTCTCAACATATTTTCTGTGATTTAACCATAGTTTCCTATTTTTCCTATCTCTTTTAATTTCCATTCCCAAAATGAAATTTGCAACACCAAGATCCTTCATGTAAAATTTAGAGGACAATTAAGTTTTCACATCTTGGATAATATCCTTGTTTTTTCCTATAAACAACATGTCATCCACACACAAGACCAAATACACAAAGTGATCCTCTTTTCTTCTTGTGAAGCCACATCCCAACATATACATATCAAAGTTTTTATACCCCATCATTGCTGATTTTTTTAAACCATACAAGGACTTTTTCATCTTGCATACTAGCTCCTTCTATCCCTTCACAACAAAGCCTTTTGGCTGCTTCATCTAGATTTCTTCTTCCAAATCCCCATGTAGGAAAGTTGTCTTCACATCCATCATTTCTACTTCAAAATAAAATAAAGCAAAACTAGATAACATAAATATAATAGAACTTAACTTGGCAATAGGAGAAAAAATCCCACCAAAATCAATTCCCTCAACCTGGGAATAACCCTTTTCTACTAATTGAGCTTTGTATTTCTCCACTTTTCCTTTGAAAATAAACTTATTTTTAAATACCCATTTGCTTCCAATGGTATTTCTTCCAGTCAACAAATCCACTAGATCCCAATCCTCATTATTATCCAAGGCTACCATTTCTTCAACCAGGGCCTTTTTCCAGAGTTTTCCATCTGAATCCATTGCCTCCCTAACAGTTCTAGGATCATCATCAGTAATAGACAAATCAAAATTTGAACAGAAATAAGATGGTGTATACCTTTCCAGCAGCCTTTTTTCTTGCACCGATCTCCTCAATACTGGAGTATGAGGATCTTCTTCTTCTGGTTCTTGTTCTTTTGTAGAGTCTGATTCATCACCCTTTGGCTCAAACTCTATTTTCTCTAGTTCTTCCTTACTTGGTAGGACTTCCTATTTGACAACATCCTTCATTTATCTAAATACCACATCTCGGCTATGAAAAACCTTCTTAGTTTCTGGGTTCCAAATTTTATAACCTTTGATACCATATTTATGCCCAATAAAGATACACTTTTCATCCTTCTTATCTAGCTTACTCTTGTTTTCCTTTGGAACATGAACATAGGCCTCACAACCAAGTACCTTGAGATGTGTGAGAGAAGGTTTCTTACCAATCCATACCTCTTGTGGAGTCTTTTCATCCAGTGATAATGAGGGTAATATGTTGACCAAGTAACATGCAGTACCCACTGCCTCTGCCCATAATTCTTGTGCTAACTCAACACCACTGAGCATGCACCTTTATTTTTCCATCAACGTCTTGTTCATCCTTTTTGAAACTCCATTCTTCTGAGGTGTATATGGATTATTATTATTCCTTTATATACCACACTTCTTACAGAAATATTCAAATTCATTCCCGCATAATTCTCCACCATTATATGTCCTCATCACCTTAATTGTTTTCTCTGTTTGATTCTCAACAAGAGACTTAAACTCTTTAAGCCTTCCAAAGACTTCATATTTCTTCTGAGGAAAGATATCCAATTATTCCTCGAGAAGTCATCTATAAATGAGACATAGTACACATATTTTCCCAATTATGGAGCCAACACAGGTCCAAACAAATCACTGTGCACTAGCTATAAAATTCCTTCTGCCCTCGTTGCACTAGAGGGGAATCTTACTCGATTTTGCTTCCCATATACACAATGTTCACATAAATCAAAATCCAGAGAGAAGTTAGGCATACCATCAAACATACCTTTACTGTGTAGTAGTCGAAGACCCTTCTCTCCGATATGTCCCAGCCTTTGATGCCACAAAATAACTTTTTCTCCAGAGAATGTAGGAGTTTTTTCTTCTTTTGCTCCAATATCAGGAAAAATGGAACTATTACACCCATCACTAATAGTGATTCCTTGCATCTTATACAGAGTTACAATATGAACTCCCTTCGACAACACCATTTCTCCTCGAACCATCTTGCATGTTTCTTTTTCAAATACTGGTTTTATCTCTACATCGTCCATTTTTCTTACACAAATTAAATTTCTGGCCAATCCTGGGATGTGTAGAACACTATGAAATGTTCTAATCCTTCCATATATGAGCCTCAACTTGAATTTTCCTTGTCCTATGATTATGTTTGCCGAGTAATCACTTAGGAAACCATTACCTCCATCATACCTTTCATATTCACAAAACCACTCCCTATGGGGAGTCATATGAAAGGATGCACCTGAGTCAACAACCATGCCTCATGATCTACATGTATTCTTGAAAAATCCAAGTACACATCCCCTCCTTCTTCCTTGGAGTTATTTTCTTTTTTAGAGGGAGAACCTTAAAATCCCTTCACCTTCTCAACACTTTTGGATCTACATTTCTTCTTGAAGTGCCCTTCTTTTCCACATATCCAACATACCTTTACAAACTTTCTGGGAGATTTAGATCTACCCTTAGACTTAAATCTACCACTTGAGGAGTTAGAACTATTTCTTTCCTGGGAGCATCCTCTTGCAAATAATGCATCTATGATCTACCCTTCCATGTTATTCCATCTCACCTCCTCTAATAACAAGCATGAGACCACATCTTCAAAAATCAAGGTAGTTGTATTACTACATATAAACAAAACGAGACTATCCCGCGAGTCTGGTAAAAAGCACGGTAAACTAATACACTCATCTTCATCTGAAATTTTAATATCAACATATAATAACTGAATTACCACAGTATTGAAGGCATTCAGATGCTCTGTCACCCAATTTCCATCTCTCATCCTCAGGTTATACAACATTTTCCGAAGGAACAATTTATTTACCTGGGACTTATACTGATACAAGTTCCCCAACTTATACCATACTCCTTGGTTGTAGATTCCCCTGACGCATTCAGTAATACTGAATATGAGAGACAGAATCAGATTGTGTTCTTTTCCTTCCAATCCAACTTTTTCTAGTCATCTGTTGACAATCCTGTAGGTGCAGTACCTGGATCCCCCGTGGCCCACTAATCTATATCTACCAACAATTCTTCCATCTTGAGCTTCCACAACTCAAAACTTTTCCCATTAAATTTCTCGATCTCTATTTTTTAGCTACTCATCATTTATCTTCACCTAAAAAATCAATACCATATATATCCCATTGTAACAAATATTATCACAGTCCCGAGCCAAACCCATGACTACAAAGGCATCCCCCTGAAGCCAATAATAGTTATGATACCAAATGTAGATTTTAACCTTGTACAATATTTTACTGCAAACAAATTTTCAGTAAAAGAATAGAAAATATACAATGGAAAATAAACACATTACACAGATATTTTTCCCCTTGAAACCCAAACTGGGAAAACCAACATATTTTATACTCATTCACATCATACATTGTTTACAATACAATATACATATAGGATCCAACGACATCCAAAACCCTAATCCAATGACCTAGATTAGTCAAAAACCCTAATTTATTAACCGAAAATAGAAACCATCGACAAAAAACCATGTGTCAAAAAACCTCCCATAAATGGACATGAAAACAGAGGACTTCTAAAAAATGGACATGCAAATCGAGGAATTTTTTTTTGGGGGGCGCTGCCCCCAAACTCCTACAACCCCCCTATGCGGCAGGAGAAATGTAGAAATTAATTCTCGGCGTCGAAAGAATATAACACATCCAACACACTTTTCAACAAACAAAAACATTTCTTGCACCAAGCCCGAGTATGGTTGATTTGATGGAAAGCATAACATTGAAATGGGATTTTCCAATAATCCACTTTCTGATGCCAAACCTAGTTTCCAAATACTAATTCCAGATTCCCCAAAAGGCCTTCATGCAAGTCCACTTCAATGTGGATCCAGTCCCATCTCCAGTCTTTTTTTTGCTTCTAGTCAGGTTCGAGTTCCACTAGCTTTCCAAGTTTGATTCCACTGGCGTCTAAGGCTTCACATGACCCAAAAATTAGGGGTAAGTCAGGGATAATGACCTATACGCACATGGTATTGACATGCTGACGTTTCACATCAAATTCAATCATCTGTTTGCGCAGAAAAAATTCTTGTTTAAGACCATGGGACAATCATCAATCGAGTGAAGGATGAAACAACACCAACCCCTAACCAGGATATGGAAGTTAGGGAAATACCCTAGGAGGGGTTTCTAGTTTAACTCTAACCACCTTCTTAGGGCTTCCACTCTCGATAGTTTACACGAGAATCTGCCCACCAAAGTTTGGCCCTCAAAGTAAGTAACCTATGAAACTTGAATATCTCTACCTACCACCATATGGAAATTTCTTGACTTTTGCTTGATACAGTAGGGATTCTTCTTAGGGAGAGATTTTTGTAGGAAAATCTCCCTGCGGACAAGTAGATTGCCTCAAAGAGATAGACCTTAAATCTAAGACAGAAAGTGCTTAACGTGGACACTGACTTCCTTTCAAATCTATACAAACTAATACATGAGAAGGAAGGAGACTAGCAGTACCTCTTTATCGACGTTTGTCCCTGCACGCTCCAAATCGAGCTCCAAACTCTCACTCCTCGCTAAGTCCTGTAGACAAACAAAGTACAACCACTTCCTACTCTATTGATATTAGATTGAAAATAGATCTATCTATCAATGATAAGTTCATGTAATATCAGACACAAACTAGAAAGAAACAGGCCAAGCGTGTCATATTAATGAGAATAACGACAACATTACGTACAATCGTAGATGCGAATGCAACAACTTCGTCAAATCCCCTTTGTCTAACCCCTTCTCGAAAGATCCATAACCTGAATGATAACAACTTCATTGATCACTCTCCTTTGACTGACTGTGTGTTTCCCATGAGATCATAGGTTTCATGCTAGCAATTCTTCCCCCTTTTCACCATCATAGAGCCTGCTTATATAGGTTAAGAGAAGCTTAACCTCTTGAGTTATCTTTAGAACAAGTTGAGGAATTCCCTCCTTGGACCAGAGATCTCCTGATGGAACAAAGAATTCAAATGCAACTGCCTTCTAAACTTGAGAGATCCTCCCCTTATTCTCCTCAATGAGCCAACTACTGCCTCAGATTAGACAACGCTCCCTCAAAAGGGGCATCAGGGTGCTATAACACTCCCTAGGAAGCTTGAGGGGGGCGCCAGTGCTCCAAGGATGGATAACGCTCCTTTAAAGGGGCAGTGGTGCATTATAACGCTCCCTAAGACCTTATAGGGGAGTGACAATTCTCCTAAGGCTGATGTAGGGGAGCGCTCACCTTCAAAACCTTTGTTTATGAGCTCCTCTTAGTTGATAAGAGTTCCTTGACTTTAGTTAATCATTTTCCCTCCTCCAAATCAAGTGTACGAGATGTCTTAAGTTCCTCCTTAGTGTCATAATTATGGTAGTATGCTTGAACAATATTTGTGACACTTGTGAACAACTTGCGAAACTTGCGAAAGTTGTAAGGAACATGCGACACTTACGACACTTATCGAAGTGAGCAATATTGAGGTGTAACAGATTGCCCCCCAAAGTATGAAGTTAGAATATGTGAACTGATAACTAAAATGATTTTTAGACGTTCAAGAAAGGGTATAGACTTTGAGAAGATGACGAAAACTGCACACAAACATCCAACAAATATCATGACATATTTCAAAACCCAAGGCAGGCATACCTATGCTTGGGTGATCAAGACTTGCAAGATATGGCCGCCATAAAATACACTGCGGATCCATAATTGTATTGATAAGAAGGTATAGCCACCGAAGATACAATGTGGATCTATACTCTGATGACTCGGACTGATCATAGCCACAAAGAATACATAGTGGATCTACGAGATGACAAGACATAGCCACGACCAATACAAAATGGATCTATGTAACAGTGTATGTGTCATTTGTCCAATAGAAACTCCTTCGCAACCTAGGAAAAGCATATATCAAAGTGGTCACTCAACCCAGGGTCTTCTTAACAATCGCAATATGGTACTAATATAACCATGTGAATAGATGTCCTGATGTCGAACATGGCAGAAACCACTTGATTATCGGTCAATGGGTTAACCGTTAACAAGTGCGAGGGAGATCACCATTAATGTAAATGATTCCCAAGGTACCCTAGTACATTACAACGAATGTGAATAGATGAGTTGAGGTCGAACACCTGTGGAATAATTCGATTAGAGGTCAATGATGTAAACCTACTATCGAATGTGAGGAGGCCTGCCATTAAGGCATGCAGGTCCCAAAGTACTAACTAGTTTCTAAGCCTAATTCCCGGATAATGTGTTGAAGTCGACAAGAATAGACTCGTCGAGGGAGGGCCTTGATGTATCCCCTATCAATGACATGAAACAGACATAGAAATGTAATTGGTAGATCAAATGGGCATGGACTGACACAGGTTTTGAGGCAAGATATTTGGGATGGCTAACTCTAGAGGCGGATACTTCCCTTGAACACTGAGGCACAACAACAAAACATGACATGGACCAAAAATATGCAGTGGATACTGTGACTTGCGTCGGGTGACCCAAAGGAGTGAAAGGAACTCAAAGGATTGGCTCAGTGTAGAGGTTCAGCGGATTATGATGCGTGCAAATGACAAAATGTCGTGTTCAAGGGCGACTCTAAGAATTGCTGGATAATGTTCTCAAGAGACTGCTTGGCTTGCTCCTTTCATTTTTTCCCCCATCCAGATAGATGAGTACCTCTTTTTGATTTAATGAGCTTGAGGAGGATAACACATGCTCGATATAACTCACCTTCGGTAAGTTCCTCTTCCTTTGTTTAACGAACCGGAAGAAGTAAGGGATCGGTCCCATATGGGCCTGTTGATGTGTGTTTTAACAAGTCCAAAGACAGAAAACTCGAAGGTTTTTCGGGATTATAGAGTTTGGAAAAACACTTAAAAGAGAACTTTCTCAGTTCATTTTTCGTATAGTAGTAAAACGAGACTGAAAAAGAGATAAACTATCGCTCGAAAGATGCCCTTTCCAACCTTTTAATGAGCATGAAAGGAAGCAAGATCACTCGACAATCTTTTCATATTTAGAGAGTCTGAAAAGAGTTTAAAGATGACTCCAGGGGGGTTCCTTTTTTGTGTGTTCGTGTATCCGTATGGGTCCGAAAAAGAGATAAAAGTTTACCCGGTTGCGTTCTCATATTTTCGAGCTCAAGAATGAACTAAGACTATGCTCATAAGTGTGACAAGGTAAATAATCCATCAGAACTACCAGGAAACCTGCAATGTCAAAAACTACAAACCAGGGGTTTAGTGAAGCCATCATATTGTTAGAGAAACCCATAAATGACTATACCTTATAAAAAATGGAAGTTTATAAATAACAATACAATGAAAATTCCATTTACCATTTCATTTTGCACAAGGATTTTGGAGTAGTGGAGATTCTCATTTTGAGGTGGATCTTATTTTGCTTGCTGCCGGAGCTACGGTTGACCATTTTTCTTACAGTTCGGACCAGGTAGATCTGCATCTCTCCTTCTTTCAATTACATGGTTTAATATTCATTTCCATAGCATCATTCAATTTAAAATATTAAGCCCTAAGTTGCCCCAAAAAGATCAAAATCGACCTCTTTTAAAAATGATGGAAAAAGGGGATTATTTTTGCAAAAACGTTCTAGAAGGGGATGACCAAGATGCCAACACATCAATAGATAATTGGATGGGTCGTTTTTGGCAAAGAACCTATGAAAAATCCCCACATACGCCCACACAGCCATAAAGAAATCGTTTGCATTTAAAAACGTTTCCTTGTTGTATGATGGATATTAAATGGCTAAGAGGGGTCTTGATGATTGTAAAAGAGGCTGTGGTCTCTTTAGATAATGTGGGCATTAGATTTCATGTTTTTAGATTGCTTTTGAAAAATTGTCGAAATGCCAAAACGTTGAAATAATGAATTTTTTTTTCTTTTTGTTTTGTAGGTGATTTCGGCGACCATGATCGAGTGGAAAGAACGAGAACATGAGATTGATGACTTGGCTGCCTTGTGGAGTCCCCGCACACGGGCCACATTGTGAGCTTGTGGCTTACTCAAATTCTTCAAGTTGCAAAAAATGAAGAAGGAGATTTTGTTTCTTGAGCATATGATCAGCCTATGGGATGTTGCGGAGCAAGGATTCCGGATTGGCACACAACTTCTAACCATCGAGTTAGAAGACGTGTATTTCTTGACTGGCCTCTCAAAAAGAGGGGTTCCCATATCTTTCTCCGGGAAGAGGGCGCTACCTGAACAAGTGGGCGTGTATTTATCACGTCACTGTGTTCCAGGAGTAAGACTGGTAGGGGGTAGAATCCCTATCAAGGATATCTGAGAGTTACCCCTCCAGTCCATACTATTTTTCATCACGAGTGTGACAGGTAGTACTAGCACGCATCTGGCATCAAGATCGCAGGTGTCTTATGGTGTTCAGTGTTTGGAACCAACACTGTTCAACTGGAGTGCAGGGTTCCTTCGAAATGTGAAGGAACAGGTTTCACGGTGTTGGATGGGACAGAAACAGTTTGGTTATGGCTCTTTTTTGGTCTCATTTTTCTTGGAGCACATCCCCCAGATGCAACCTTAGATAACACTAGCGGTGCGACTAGTGGATGAACCAAGGATGGAGAGATGGACTGGTCTGTCTCTGAGGCTAGTAGCAGAGTCAGAGTTCCATTTCATTGGTGTTTTCTTTTCTTGGATGAGACGATAGTATCTCTGGATAGAGGACTTCCCGTATGCTGAGGTGGATTTCCACAGGAGTATGGATTTGATTTTACCCGCGGGGGAAGATTGGGATGATTCAGGCAAGAGACTGAGCAACACCTTGTCTAGTTTTTTTTTTTAAGTTTATATATTTTTTGGGTATGTAGAAGAGTTTTTAATAGATGCATTGTTTTCAACATGCAGACAAGGGAGCAGTGCACCTGGCTGATATACCGATACCAGGACGTCGCGGAGGCGTTCCGGTTGCAGTAGATCTGGAAGTACCAGTGATAGGTCTCTGAGAGGTTGAAAGAAACCTTGAAGGCCTCATGATGGGCATTCCTCCTCTACGGAGAGGAGAAGTGCCTTTACATTTGCAGAGGCACATTGTGGGAGTACCAGAGAATAACAATTCTCTACTGAGGCACGTAGTGCGTGCGGTGATGTGTTACTTGCAACACAATGTAGTGCAGGGAGATTAGAGTCTCTCTGGTGATCGTATTTTTGTATGCCTTGTTAGGCGATGTTGTATGGGTGTAAAGACCCAACATTTTTCTCTTCTACATACTTTTTTGATGTAATCAAAACATTTCAGTCACGCCATATATATATATATATATATATACAGTTCTGAGTTTTTACAGTGCCAAATGATTTGTACATGATGATGTCTGTGATGTGTTTTTAATTTACATGTGATGTACAATTTTTCTTTCTTTAAATCTTATATGTGGGCGAGATACCGATCCATGATGTAATTAGCTAACGAATCTGAAACACTATTAAGTTCTCTTGGAATGTGTCTATATTCAATGTAATCGAACATTCGTTCAAGACGACGAACTTGTAGGTGGAGACGTAGCAGGATAGGACTACAGATAGCGTAGATACGGTTGAGTTGATAGACCATGAGGTGGGAGTCTAAGTAAACAATGATACGAGAGATACATAGGGAGGAATCTTGGGTTAACAATTCGATGACAGCATGATATTCTGCCATGTTGTTGGTTGCTGGTCCTAAGCAGATACCTCTTGAACTCACCACCTCGTCAAATTGGTAAATAACCCATGTTGTCGAAGCAATGTTCCAGGTATTTTGACTAGTGCCATCCGCAAACCTGAAAAAGATAGGAAAGGAAGATGTCATCTGTGCATGAAAACACAAGCACAGTCATGAGTGGCAACGGTAAAGACTCGAGCACGCGAAAGAAATAGACACACCAAACTAAAATAAAATACTGTACAAAGTATAGATGCTAGGTAATTTAAGCATAGTACTTTTTAAGGTAAAGCTAGTTTCGGGGCTCTCCCAAGGAAATTCCATCACGATCTACTAATTCGTAGGCACCTCTATGTAGAATATGCTTCATGATGTAAGGATCATGGCACAAAGGTTCTAATTTCCTGTCCCCAATTTATCGTGAGCTTGGTCATGAACGAGGACTAAGTCTCCTTTTGCAAAAGTCCGAGGGTGGATGGATTTGTCGTATTGACTCTTAATTCGTTTTTGATGTGCCTCATTAATGAGAGCAGCATCACGACGTGTTTCGTCCAGCTTAGATAGATACAAGAATCATTCTTCTTCAGCAGAAGTATGGGGCAGGAGTTCTACTTTAAGTTTGAGTGATGGAATCTCACACTCGATTGGTAGAATGGCTTCAATGCCATACACCAACTGGAAAGGAGTAAAKCCAGTTGAGGTTTTCACAGAAGTGYRATAAGCCCADAGAGCGGAGAAAAGTTGTAAATGCCACGATGTCTTGTTTTCCCCTACCATGCATTGGATCATGGTTTTTAGGACTTTGTTGATGGCCTCAACTTGTCCGTTGGCCTAAGGGTAGTAAGGGGATGAGTTTTCATGGCGAAAACCCAATTTGACATGTAATTCACTCATCATCTAGTTTTCAAAGTGTGCACCATGATCGGTGACAATGGCACGTGGTACACCAAAACAAATTATGATATGGTTGAAAAGAAACAGAGCTGCAGTACGACCATCATTCAGGAAGGTAGGCATAGCCTTAGCCCATTTGGTGAAGTATTCATCGATGATGATGATATAATCATGCCCCCCGGCTGAGGTAGGATTACACTGCATGAAATCGATACCCCACTTAGCAAAGGGGCCGATGGCGATAATGGGGTGCAGCGCAGTAGGGTGGGTGCGTGCCTTCTTGTGAAAGACTTGGCAGGGTGGGCATTTTTTGACGGCCTCGATGCAATCTTTGAAAATTGAGGGCCAAAAGTAGCCGACACATAGGATTTTTTGGGCTGTGGCCATCTCTAAAAGGTGACCGCCACAGGCACCAAGGTGAAAATCGTTCATAATGCATTTATACTCCTCGTGAATCAGACATCGTTGAAGGATGGTGTCAATACCATGGAGATACAAGGTGTCACCGATGATGAGTTAATGATGAGAGTGGTGACGAATGCATCGACGCTCTTCGTGAGAAATGTTGGGCTGAAAATGTTGGGTTTGAAGGTAGAGGAGAATGTCTCCGTACCAAGGATTGGAGGTGCTGATGAGGAAGAGAGATTCATCGGGGAGAGAATCTCTAGGTTCAATGTCTTCATCGGCCCGAGGGAGAGCACAGATAAGCTCTGCAAACACCAGGGATTTTTTGGCTTTGGCCTTTGTAAACTCAAGATCTAATTCCTGAAGAATAACGATCCATTTAGAATATTTTCCCCCAAGTACTTGATGTGTCAAGACGTGGTACATGGGGTTGGAGTCCGCGATCACCGTGGTGGTGCGTAATAAGATGTAATGGTGGAATCTCTAGATAGCGATGACGGCTGCCAGAGCCAGTTTCTCGACATGTGAATATCAGAGTTCGGGTCCAGATAGACTCTTGCTCAGGTAATAAATCACATGTTCTTCATCGTTGGGGTCCTCCTAAACTAACACCATCGCAATAGTGGAAGTGGAGGCAGCCAAGTAAAGGATATAGTCCTTTGTATACTCCGGAGGGTGTAACAAGGGAGTGTGGGTCAAGGCGTGCTTGAGAGCCTCGAATGACCATTGGGCAGTGTCATCCCAGATGAAAGGGGTGTTTTTCTACAGTAACCACATGAATCCTTTAGTTATATCGGCGTAGTTGCAAATGAAATGACGAAGGAAGTTTGCTTTGCCTTGCAAACTTTGGAGTTGTGTTAAATTGGTAGGTGGGGGTAAGGCTAGAATGGCCTTAATATTTAAGGGATCCACCCTAATCCCATCTTTGGAGACAATGAAACCGAGGAGTCGATCGGATTCGAAAGCAAAAATGCACTTGTGTGGGTTCAAGTGAATACGGTAGAACCGACATCGAAGAAAAATTGCCCGCAAGTGATCAATGTGATCGGATCGATTGGATGAGTGGGCAAGTAAATCATCGAGGTAAGGCTCTATGATATGCTTGATATCGTGGAAAGCGTACGACATGGCCCGCTAGAAAGTGGCACCAACATTTTTTAGGCCAAATGGTAACTTTCGATAGGCAAAAGTTCCCCATGGGTAGATAAAGGTTGTCTTATGTTGATCAATAGGTAAGATTTCAATCTGGTTATACCCAGAAAATCCATCCATGAATGAGAAGATTATGCTCCCTGTGCAATTATCGATGATTTGGTCGATGAAGGGCATAGGGTATTTGTCCTTGGGACAAGCTTTGTTGAGATCTCGATAGTAAACACAAACAATGATGGTCCCTTGTTTTTTGGCAATCGGAACAAGGTTGGAGACCCATTCTGTCGAAGGGACGGGATAGATAAAGCCAAATTTTAGAAGTTTTTCAACTTCTGCCTTTATAGCTGCGATTTTCTTGGGATGAACTGGGTGAAGCTTTTGTCGAACAGGTTTCACGTTAGGGAAAGTCTTGATTTTGTGCATGATGATTGAAGGGTAGAACCTTGGCATTTTCTCGTAGCTCCAAGTGAAGACATCGCGGAATTCTTGAAACAAAGCGGTGTAAGAGACCACTTCCTTGGGTGTACAATTAGCACCAAGGTTAATGTTTTCCACGACACCTTCTTTGATCGAAATATTAATAATGATCGTAGTAGAGATGTTACCCATATTTCCCTCAGAGAGAGTATCTTGTGTGAGGATAGGAGATTGTGGAGCATTTGTAACATCGGGAGGGAAGACATAGTGTATGTCTTGGTGAATTTCTTCCAAAGGTGGAAGAAAAGAGGATCGATGATGGTTATCATCCCAAGGCAGATCATCAATGCTAAGAATTTCCATAATAGATTCATCAAAAGGAAAAAATTGGGAAATGTAATCAACGGCAGATGACAGGGAATCCAACCATGAGGGCACCGAGTAGGCATCAGGTGCCAATAAATGTGAATTGTTAGAAGAGGGAGAGGCAGATTGAATAGCTATGTATGCGGCCTCAGCTGGGCTAAGTGGCATAGTTTCACCAAGCACATTGAATTCCAGAGGACTAGGTACAATCCAAGGATCAGATGATTCCAAGGATTGATAAGGCATAGTCGAGATCATATTGGTGGCGACAATATGATGTGCGGTAGGTGGAAGTGGTGTAGGGAAAGTACCCATAAGGCTAGAATCTTTCAATAAGCCAACACCAACTCTTTCATACGTAACTGGGTGGTCTCCCAAAAATGGAATGTTGTTGGTGGTTGGGATGTGAGTGTTGGGTGTACAGAAATCAAGATGATCGACGGTGACAATTTTGCCTTGATGGGGGAATTGTACACATCGAAACACCGACGAGGCGACGACAGTCATAGCGTAGAAACAACTTCTTCCGAGTAGTATGTTGTAATCGAGGGGGGCATCGACCACCTCGACATCAACGGTAAAAGTTTTTCCGCCCAACTAAACGGCTAAGGATTGTAATAATTCGTGAGGATGAAAACCTCATCCATTGAAATCACATAACATCATAGGGGATTTGTTAAGGGCAGGTGATTTTAATCCTTTTCAACAGGCTAGAGACATGACACAAGTAGAGGCTCCCTCATCCAAGATAGTTCGGTGGATTTGTTGATTGTGAACAACAACATCGATTTGGAAAGCTAGCTGGTGAGAGAGTCGTGGTTGATGATCATTCAGATTAAATGTGAGGTTATTTGATGACTTGAGATTGAAAGCACCGATAGCATCTAAGAGTGTTCTACGTTGGCTGGGACAGTGTTGTAGAACTTCCAAGGTGGACATGGCACACGGTGCTTGGGCCAAATCTTTTACAATGTTGTAGTTTTGGGTAGCCTGTGAATTAGGATTGAAGGTAGATTTCTAGATGGTGCTCTTAGGAGGGTGTAAGATGGAGTCAAATGATGGTTTCTCAATCTGAAGTGGCCCGGATGGAGGGATAACAGACGGAGGATTAACAGAGGATGGTGACGGGTTTGGTGAAGAACCGTTAGCAGTCTTCATCTTATCAGGTTTAACTGGCGTGTCATATGTGGCAGTGTGAGTGGTCAGATTAACCCCATTAAACATGTAAATGTGGGAACTTGTGTTATGGGATAAGTCCGTAAGTGCAGACACTAACCGACCTCCCTAGATCCACCTGGTATCTAGAACAAAACAGGACATAATAATACACTTTCCCTAGATCTAGCTTATTGAATGAACTAAGAGATAAAGGCTATGGGCATACCTTATAAATGCTTTCCTTAAGTCTCTGTTGTTCCAAGCTTTACTTCAATGCTGTCGTCCCATCCAGATCACAACAAAATGAACCAATCAAAGTAAAGACAAGTTATGATATTCAATGACTAGTCTATACATATGATCAAAGAATTATGTAATAAAATGACATCATCTTTATGGGAAAGGGACATATTGCTGTATTAATTGAATAGAAAGAGAAACTTACAACCTGAGCCTTGATGTCATAGGTCTCCTTTCGACGGCTTCTAGCTCTTACACACACATTTTCTCATGCATGAAGAAAATCTACCACATGTGATGACCTTGTTGTTGTCTCTTGTTGCTGTAGCATCAGTCCTCCATACAGTCTTGCACTAATTCTCTTAATCAATCTCTTGCTAACTTGCTGATCTTCTTAGGTTAACCCTTTCCATGAGAAATATCCTCAATATATAGGAAGAGATAGATTAGTTACTTGGATAGGGAATGATCCCAAGATATCTGGAATGACAGTACTTGAGTAACCACTCGAAAGCCAATTCATCCTTCTAGAAGATTCTCTTCTAGAAGATTCGAGATATTTATCTTTTTCTCTTTTAAAATCATGTCCACACCCTAACCATGAGCACAGTGTGGGAAGTTCGCACCCTATCTTAAGGTAGCCTGCGGGAAACAATCATTCCCGCAGGTGAATGTATAGGCAGCCTGCGAACATGTTTCAAAGTATGGATTCAGGAAGAAGACAACTGTAACTTTTCTCAGGAAAGTATTCTTGGTAAAGAGCTTGATTTTCCATCATCACGACATCATCATGACATCATCACAATGACCAAATTTGTGGATAACAACTTGTCGAGGCCTCGTCATGGGATTGGTTGGAACTGCCCCCTGCGGTGGGGGTTTAAGCAACCAAAGATTGTTGCTGTGGAAAATGATGAGTAAGCACAGTGGGTTGTGAATTTCCCTTGAAAAGCTTGGTCACTTCATCGCGATGTGGACAGTCTCGGGTGTAGTGATCATCACCACAAATGGGACATGGGAATTTTGGTTTTCATTGTGGTTGTTTTCCGACAGTAGGGGTTTGCTATTGATTTTTTGGTTGTTCGTTGTTATTTTTTTTCTTTGGTTTATTTCTCGCATTCTTCTTGCCCCCAGGTTGTTGTGAAGGGGTTTATTGGACCGCATTCACCTCAGAGACCCGAGTTTGAGGGGGGGTAGAAGAGGGCGCAGTCGAGCTGGGAGAAGCCGTCGAAACGGGCCGCTGAGTTGTTCCAGTTGATTGGGAAGTAGATTGGGTTTTGATGGAGCCAATAACTCCATCCGCATGGGAAATAGACGATGGTTTGGATGGATCATTAGTGGCATGGGTAGCATTCGGTATCAACTAGTACAAAGTACCGGATTGTGAATAGACTAAGTCTAAGTACTGAGCTCGGGCAATAGCTTCTTCTTCGATGACTACACCACCCATGGAAACATCATGAGAAATCTGGGGTAATAATGATTTAGTGAACCATTCCGCTAACAATTGGTCAGGAATGACTACTTTGATTAGCCTTCGTCGTCGTCTCCATTCATGAATATGATCAGAGATATGTATGCAAGTTTTCTGATGAAGGGAGGTTAATAGTTCAGTACCTGTCTCGTATCGAATGGGTAGTTGGAAGTGTGTGAGGAAGGACATGGCGAGGGAGTTGAAATCGTGAAAAGATGCGCGTGGTAGTTCAATATACCATTTTTCTGTGGAACCCGTAAGTGTTCATTGGAAAAGATGAAAACGTATAGAATTGTCCATGAGGGAGTTGGATGAACACCACAAATGGAAAGTCATCACGTGGTTGTTCGGGTCTTCTCTAGACTTTCCGTCGAATTTTGGGATATCATAAGGAAGTTTAGCTAGAATAGCTGTCCAAACTGAAGAATGATAAATAGGATCATTCGTTAACCGAGACAAGTCTGGAAGGTCCAAGGTAGCTAGAAAAGGTAGTTGTCGGTTAACCTGTGGGTAATGTTGGTGCGACATGGGGACACCAGTAGGGCCAATCACTGGGTTATGTTGATAATTGTAACTAGTGGGCCCTCTTGTATGAGGTTGGTGTTGACTAGGGTACACAGGATTTGAGGTGTTTTGAGAAGCATGTGTGAGAGGAGGATAACCAGATGGGTTTTGAGGGCTATAGGTTGGGTTTGGCATTTGTCCATAAGGAGGTTGTTACGGAGTCTAAGAATTGTGTCCTGCTGAGAAATGTGGGTTTCTTGGAAAAGGGACGTTCCATGGATTGGGTGTGGTAGATACATTTTGTCCATATGGTTGATGGTAGACTCCAGATTGAGGTTGTGCCCCAGCATGAGGGTGCCCCCCAAATGGAATTTGTCCTCCGCTGGGAGGATGCCCCCCAACTTGAGGGAGAGTTCTTGGAATTTAAGAACTAGACGTAAATAACTGACCGGTGCCACTAAGAGGATTAGGACCACCAAGACCAGTCCCTCCAGGTTGTTGGATAGGTATGGAACCTCTCACCATAACTTGGGTAGTAGTGGTAGTGAAATCATTCAGTGCTCTGTACCCAAAAGGGAGTGATGATGTAGGTCTTGGTGTTATAGGTGTGCCAATCGCAGCTTGGTTAACCACTGCGTTACCGGTGGGAATAGTCAGAATGTGAGGGACTATGGTAGAATGGGCCGTCTGGAGGGGAAGAGTAGACCTTGGACCAATGGGCGATGTGCTCGGACCAATGGGCGATGTGTCCGTAAAAATGGTGGTATCGATAAAATGGTTTAGGGGTACGATGTAGGAAATAGGTGCATCAACACCCATCCCTGTTCCATAAAGATCTCGCACCATGTGCGATGGACTTCGAACAATGTCTGCAGTTCAAAAAGGGTCATCGGCTAAAGGGTTTTGATGAGACCCATTCGGGATGTCAGAAGTATTGACGATGACAAATTCACCAGCGAAATTTAGTTGGAGGACACATCGTTCATATCCCTCTGGAATGCGGAAAGCTTCCGGAGACTCTGAAACAATTCGAAAATTCTCTAAAGGAGTGGGAACTTCTTCCTGGGAAGTGGTAGTGTCTTGAACCTTGCTCTATTGAGGAGATTCCTCCGTAGAATGAGGGGTAAAGGGGTGTTTCCTTCCATATTTTCTGGAGTAAGTCCCTGTAGCCTCCACGAACGGCATGGAGGGTCGATGTTGGCGAAAAAGAGTTGGTGAAAGAGACCTATGGCCAACTACCGAAAAGAAACAACATAGGCTAATAGAATCTAAGAATCACAAACATGACCTTCTCTTGATGACCGTACTAGTTGGTGATGAAATCCAATGTCGCGTGATCAAGTCAAGAAGGGGCAGGGATAGGGTGGAATAGTTATAATGGCGACCTGCTTAACGGACTTATGCCTTGGTGCAAGCTTCCACGCAGTAATTGTGGATTTACCCTCCAAGGAGCCTGAGTGAGTTTGACCAATGTTTGCTCTAGGTACAGTGAGACTTCCCTTCACTGTCACCTTGTGTAAGACCCTAAAGATTATGGCCACTAAGGTTACCAATTCACAGTCATCCCCTGGGCGGGAACAGTCGACAGTCCGATCTGAACGTACGGGCAGGGTATCGAGCCCAAAATCAACTAAAAGGCTTCCACGCAGTAATTGTGTATTTACCTTTAAGCGATCCCCATAATACGATCTGACCACCACAATCAGTTAAACCATGGAGGGATAATCTCCGTAACTTGCCTGAATTCGACCTTGTGCGTAACCCCTGTGTGAGAAGGGGATCCCAGGCAGACTTATATGATAATTGGATTTGACTCTCCCTAACTCAGGATGCTAACGTTTGTTTTGGAAACTTTGGAGAGTTATTCTCACAGCCTAATCCAAAGTACTGAGCCTAGTCTACTGTTTGTGGAGGAACCAAGAAAAGAAAATTTTCTAGATAATTTTTAATTAGCATTCATTTTATAGCTTTTCTTTACTCAAAAGGGGTGCACGGAAGTGAAACGAATGGAATTATGAATCAGTCCCAAAAATGCATCAAAGATGATAAGCAGTCATTTGTTTTCGATGAACATCTATCTAAGGGAGAGAGAGAGAGAGTTCTTTTCACTAACAAGCACTGATAAGGAATGTCCTCAAACAAATTTTCTTCAATCAAATCCTGATGTGATGCTAAAACTTTTGAGATACCTTCTAATATGCACAATCAATCATGAAGATGCTTCTTTATTGTTTTCACATGAATACTGATTAATTCAAAACAATGCTCGTCTTGCTAATTATCTTCTTGGATGAATGAAAATCAGACCAACACAAGCAAGAATCATACAAACAATACACCCTCTCGTTGCGATCAAAACAAGAAGCGAGAGAAAAGAAACAATCAAGGAAAAATCAAGAACTTCACACCAAAATAAATTTCGAAGAACAATAATCTTAACTAAAATCAAAATGAAAAGATTTGTAGGCCTCTGATGACCTTCACTCGCATTTTTCGCTCAGTCAAAAAGGGAGAGAAAGACAATGTTTGGGTTTCAAACTCCAAATGATAGAAAAACTCAACAACAATAGTGAAGGAGGCTACAAAATCAAAACAGAAATATGTTTGTTCTTCAGAAAAGACAGATGTCAAAGTTGGAAAGGAAGAAGGATTGACTCACAAGGTGACCCAGCAAGAGAAACACAGAGGTAAAACCCTGAAAAAACAATTTTGGAAGGTTTATTGGCCAAAAGAGGGTTGACGCTCTGTTGTCAAGGATAAGGAGAATTATAGCACTCTGTGTAAGGCACTTAGGGAGCATTGGTTCTCTGTTAACATAGGGACAGGGGTGGTAGGTTCATAAAGCTCCTAGAAGTCTCAAAAATCCAAAA
>JZKD02S1691436.1:37435-48687 GCA_000966675.3 Picea glauca
GTTGGAATAAATCAACTAGCTATTGTTCATCATGTTGGGAGTATTGATAATGTCGACAAGCATACCAAGACACATCGCAAACCCAAATTCCCTTGTAGGATTTGTAAGGGTGACCACCTTGTTAAGGATTTCCTTTGTATTCTAAAGGTTGTATAAGTGCGGTATCAAGGTCATCAACCCACGTCGTCAACCACTATAGTTCATGATGGTGGAAAACCATCAACTAGTGATAATCATATGGGAAGTAAGAAGGGTAAATTCAAATTTCCTTTCTTTCTATGTAAGGATATGGACCACACCTACCTTTTCCCTCATATGATTGAGGCTTCATATTTATTGGAAAATATTGTTGATGTCCTACAACAACTCACGGTAGATTACCGTAAAATCTCTCCCACCATGCCATTGGTTGATGAAATGGTAAATTTGGTTCCATCATCATTCAATCTAGTTTATCAAGTGATCAATCTGGTTCAATATTCATTTGAGTGAGTTGATCAAGTGATTGGTATGATTTCAACTTCGATCAATCCCGCTCTCCCCTTGGAGAGTGAAGTCAAAGTGATTGATCCAATACCACCCTTGGTTGATCCCACTCCTCCTTGGAAGAGTGAGGATTTTTCTCAAGTCTTTCCTATTTCTACAGATTCTTCTAGACTAGGGGGCACTTCACCCGTCCCAACGAAACCCCCTCCAAGTAATGAGGTCAATATTTTAGATTGGGGTGCACTACAGAAATATTATCTCCCTTCCTATATACCTTTCCAAATCATTGTTCAGATTTGTGGTAGGGACATTCCTCAGACTATTGTCAATGAGGGTGCATCGATTAGTATATTATCCTCCATTGCTTGGAAATCTTTAGTTTCTCCTCAACTTGCGCTAGTGACTCAAAATCTGTTGGATTTTAACAGAAGGGATAGTCAACCTTTGGGGATCCTTCCTCAGTTTCCTATTACTTTGGGAGGGAAAACTTTCTTTATTGATGTGATCATATTCCACGACCCCTTGGATTTTAATTTTCTCCTCAGAAGAGACTATGTTTATTCTATGAAGGTTTTTTTGTCCACGGTATTTCGTTTGATGTGTTTCCCATACAATGGAAACATGGTGACCATAGACTATCTTTCGTTCATTGGCCCTCATACAATGTCCAACCATCTGACTTACATGAATGTTTCTTACATGCCAACAACATCTTCCCTATTGCAGGTAAATTATGTGGCAACCTGTCCCATGCATTCAACTATGAATGAGAAGGAATATCTCCCTTCTTCTGATTTAGATCTGGTAATTGACATGGTGATCTCTTCAATAGGGTTATTAGAGCCTGATCTCCCTTCCCTTATCACAACCCTCGACATGTATTCCTTCAAGAGTGTATTTTTTCCATCTAGTGAAGATCTCTTGGAATCCATGACTGAGTTTTATCCCTTGACATGTATTCCTTCCAAATCATTGTCCTCTTGGAAGCCATGATCAAGTAGAGGTCTATGAGCATAGATTTTTTACTGATTTCAATCTCATTAAAAAATGAAACCAGGTTCAAGAAGAGTTCTTGTTTCTGTGTTAAGCTCATTAGAAAATGAAATAGAGGAACTCAAGTATAGGTTCTAGTTTCAATCTTGTGTAAAATGAAACCTACCTTAGAATTATTTGATCCTTTGGTAGCACCTGGTTACGAGCATAGTTTTCGTCTCTATGAAAATCTCATTAGAAAATGAAACAGAGGTATGGGAATTGAACCCAGAGGTCACAAGAACAGTTATTTTCCTGTGTCAAGATCGTTAAAAAATGAAACAACCACCTCTCCCATTGAGTCGAGTCCTTTTTTAGATCTCATAAATATTAAGTCGAGTCTTTCACCAGATCTCGTAGATTTTGAGTTGAGTATTTCACTAGATATCGTAACTTAACCTTCTTTTCACCCGCCTTTGTCTATTGAAACTTTTTCTCCATATGGTACAAAAATCGGTGACAACATAAGTGTTGATGGACGAAACAAAGCTGTGCGGGAAGATATCTAACCTACAAAAATCATGCTGGAGCAAAGCCACTAGCTTCCATCACACAGTTGGGGGGAAAATATCAACTATCCACGGGTCCCATTCGAAACCTTTGGACATTACATTGGGAACTCTTTGGAGTTTTCTTCAGACTACCTAAATATGAAAATATTGTCGAGTGAGATTGCCTCCTTTCACACTCATTAAAAGGTTTGAAAACGTGTCTTTCGAGTGGTAGTCTTTTTCGACGCCGCGAGACTAATTATGAAAAAGAACTACTCTAATCAAGCATGATTAAAAGAGTTCCCCCCTATATTTGTTTACACTTTTTTCAGGCTTGGGAGACTAAATTTATGAAAAATTCATCCATGGAGTCATCTTTAAGTTCTTTTCAGACTCTCTAAACATGAAAAAACACCGATTTTACCTTCTTTGGGCTCGTAAAACTATGCATCAAAGGACCTATATGATTCGAATATCCAGGAACCGTGCAGGACCGAAACCCACCTTCCTCAGTTTCGTTAAACATATGTCAATGGACTCATATGAAAGATGAGATATACCGAGAATCTGTTACCCTCCTCAAGCTTGTTAAAAAACAAAGAGGTACTCATCTATATGTATTGGGGAAAATGAAGGAAGTGGGTCAATTCTTTTGGAATCCTTTATGGAAGCTATTTTCACCCTTAAACATGCACCTGTTTGCATCTCATCTTACAATTAGGCAATCCGCTTGTCTCTGAGTCATACCAATTCTATGTGTCACCATACTTTTTCATATCAGTTGAATATTTCTTTTATTATCGTCACATTACGTTCTTGATACTCTTCAAGTCAGTGCTACCAAGTCAGTTGTCGTGCTTCATAATTTTCAAGGGAAGTTTCACTTCAAACCATCCATCTACAATATTACCAATTTCCCTTTCCTATGTCAATACATACTCATTCAATCCACCATATTACATCACTTTCTATGTCTGTTTCATGTCAATTATAGGGAATACATCAAGCCCCCCCCTTCAAGGAGTTTGTTCCTGTCGACTTCAACACATCATCTGGGAATTATAATTAGAAACCAGTTAATACATTGGGACATGCATGCCTCAATGGAAGGCCTCCTCACTTCTGACAATTTTTTTACATCATTGACATCTGATCGAATGATTCCATGAATGTTCAAACTCAACTCATTTATTCGCATTCATTGGAATGTACTAAGGTACCTTGGGAATCACTAACATCATTGGTGATTTCCCTCGCACTTGTTAACGTTTTACATCAATGACCAGTAATAAAGTGGTTTTTACCATGTTCGACATCAAATAATCTATTCACATGGCTATATTCGTACCGTATCAAGATTGGGATGAAAACCCTGGTTTGGGCACTCACATCCATTATGTTCTTTTATGAGGCCGCGATGGAGATCATTTGAGAATGTAAAATATTTCAATACAATCAACATGTTGTCAGTCTTACTGATATATATACATTATCACATAGATCCACATTGTATTGATCTGTAGCTATGTTTTTTCATCTCATAGCTCCACTGTATATTTTTCATGGATGAAATCAGTTCATGTCATGGAGGTATGGATCCACATTGTATCTTTGGTGGCCATACACTTAGTCATTATTTTCATGGATACGTAGTGTATTGGTCAATGGTAATTCTTTGAATCATCTCTTATTCTGAGCATACATATGGATGCCTCGGAAAAGGAACACATATTAATATTATTTGATGATTTTTTGCAACTTCTTCCAGGTTCTCCCACTCCATCACCCTTGCATTGAATAATTTGTAAAGTGCTTTGGCCATCAGTTTTTCTTCTAACATCACACTTTAGGGGGCATCTATTACAAACCAAAATGTCACGTTTGTGTTTCGCACCCTAAGTGTCGCAAGTGTTGCAAATTGATGTATACACCTCTGTAAGTGTCGCATGTGCTATCACAAGTGTTGTATGCACCTTCCTAAGTGTCACATTCACTTTTTTAGGTGTGTCCACCCATTGACACCATTAAAATAGTTTCTCATGACCCCTAATTCATATGGGAGGAGGAAACCCATCATTTCTAGGTCAAAACACACCTTTTCCTTGGACAATTCGACCTATGTTTGAGCATTTATGAAGGGTGGTGCCCCCCTGTCCATGGTTAGAAAGTATTAGTTCTCCCCTAACCATGTATATGGAGTGACACTTTTGGTGAATGGCTCCCTGTCTCTCACTATGAGGGAGCGTCATTCTTGTTGAAATAAAAGGGGGATCTCCTCCACCTTATTCTATGGGACAACTCTCTTAGATTGGGTTGGTTATGCTCAACACTCATGCTTTGGATTCACCTTAGGATATGATCCAAACCTCAAGGATCCATTCCACAACCATATCCTTCATTTTATCATGGTAGTTGTGCCTCTGAGGCCCATATATTGAGGTCTTTCCAAGGTAAAAAGGAGGGAGATTAGAGGTATCAAACCTTTGATTCTAGAGGAAGTAATTAGTTAGAGTATCATCATTTGATATTGGTCGATTCTTGGAAGGGTAGGATGAGGAGATCTTGGAGAAGTGTTGCATCATCATCTATGGTTTGTAAGTATTCTCTTTGGGTTCTCATTTGAATATACTTGGCATGTTTCCTTCAAGCTTGTATATTCTTGCATGTACGTGTCTATTGTTCCTTCAATGTTCATAGATGAATTTGTTTGACCTAATCAACTAGAGTAGGAGATATTCGTTTCTCTTTGCTTCCCATTGTAGGTATCAATACGTGTCAGGGAGTTTGAATTCAAGCTCATGGATTGGAAGCAGTGAGGACAAACTTCGTAAAGAGGTGTATTATACTCTTCCTCCCTCTTTATTTATGCTTGGTTAAACTGAGTTCAAAGGGTTGTTAGTGTCCACTTTTACTTTTATGTATTGGTATTAGGGGTCTGTAATCCAAGGTAGGTTTCATATGTTAGTAGATGAAACATTTTGTAACAAACAACTCCATTCCATTCACGCCACTGAGACACCCTATGTGCATTCTAACCTCCAATCCATCATCTCCAAACATCATGATGATTTTTCCACTCCCCGGGGACTTCCCCCTTCCAATGGTGTTCATGATCATTCCATTCCCCTAGTATCAAGTAGCCTTCCTCCCAATGTTCAATATTATCGTCATCCCTTTTCCCAGAAAAATAAAATTGAGAAAATTGTAAAAGAATTAATCGTCGCGAATGTTATCCGTCCTAGTACCAGCGACTATTATTATCCTATGGTCATGGAACTTAATAAAGAAGGCTCTTCATGCATGTGTCCTGAATTTTACGCCCTCAAAAAACTCACCATCAAAGACAAATTTTCCATTCCTGTCATTGATGATCTCTTGGATGAATTAAGTGGTGCCCAATACTTAACTAAACTTGATATTTGTTCTAGCTACCACAAATATATATATATGAAAGAGGTAAAAATTCCTAAGACTACATTTCAAACTCATGAGGGCCACTATGAATTCTTGTTCATGCCATTTGGCTTGTGTAATTCTCCCTCCACTTTCCAAAGCCTCGTGAATCATGTCTTCCATCCTTTTCTCCATCATTTTTTCTTAGTTTTATTTGATGGTATTCTCATCTATAGTAAAACATGGACAACCCATCTTGCCCATGTGGATCAAGTTCTTCATCTACTCTCTTTGCCCCAACTTTTCCTCAAACAATCTAAATGTGCTTTTGCATCCTAGAAAGTGGAGTACTTGGGTCATATTGTTGGCAAGGATGGTGTCAGGGTGGATACTAAGAAAATTGAATCTAGGAAGGATTGGCCTCGCCCCAAGAATCTCAATAGCTTGTGTGGGTTTATGGGTTTAACAAGTATATTATCACAAGTTTTTTCAGAATTATGGAAAAATTGCGGCGCCTCTCACTGCTCTCCTTAAAAAGAATGCTTTCACTTGGACTCCAATAGTTTATCAATCCTTCCAAGCCTTGAAAGAGGCTATTCACACCACTCATGTTCTGTCCCTTCCAGACTTCATAAATACCTTTGTCCAGGAATGTGATTCTTTAGGGAAAGGAATTGGCAGATTCCTTATGCAATATGGCCGACCTTTGGCCTTCACTAGAAAACAACTCCCAGAGTAATATTTGGGCCAATCAATCTATGAGAAGGAAATGTTTCCATTCTAAATGTCATGGATCTCTATCACCCTTATCTATTGGGGCAATGCTTCCAAATTAATACATATCATCAAGGCCTCAAGTATTTTCTAGAGCAACGACTTTCATCCCTAGAAAAACAAAATTGGGTGACTAAGCTATTTGGATATGATTATGAGATCATTTACAAGAAAGGAAAATACAATGTGGTTGCAGATGCTCTTTCAAGGAAATATGAAGATGAAGGGTCCATATTTTCTTTCTCCTTCATTATACCATATTGGCTCAAATTTTTTCTTCGGGAATGGCTGCAAGATCCCAAAATTTCTCATTTGATCCAACAATTGCAAGACAATTCTCTAGTTTCTCCAGGTTACTATTGGCACAATGATGAGCTTCACTATAAAGTTCATTTGTATTGAAGAAAATAGTCGCAACTAAAATCCACGGTGCTTTATGAGCTTCATGCCACACCCACATCTGGGCATTCAGGGTTTATCAAAACCTATGATAGGGTCACACATTCTTTTTTATGCGATGGTATGAAGAAGGATGTTCACACCTTTGTGGTGGAATGTTATTTTTCTCAATGCAACAAAGGAAAAACAATCAAAGCCCCCGACACACTACAATCGCTTCCAATTCTACCCACTATTTGGAGGGATATTTATGGATTTCATTGTTGGCTTACCTAAATCAGATAATAAGTCAATCATTATGGTGGTTGTTGATCGTATTTCCAAATATTCTCATTTATGTGCTCTTCAACACCCATGTATTTCCAAATATTCTCATTTATGTGCTCTTCAACACCCATTCACCGAATCCACAATGGATCAACTTTTCATGGATCATATATTCAAGCTTCATGGCATGCCTCACTCTATTGTCTCCGACCGAGATCCCACTTTCACCGACAATTTTTGTTAAGAATTGTTCAAGCTACAAGGAACCCGATTTCATCTCAACACATCCTATCATCCCCAGACTAATGTCTAAACTGAATTTGTCAACAACTGTTTGGAAACATATTTGAGGTGTTTTTCATTTTAGAGGCAAAATTAGTGGGCTCAATGGTTACCCCTCGTTGAATGGTAGTACAACACCTCTTGCC
Source organism: Picea glauca (assembly GCA_000966675.3). Classification (NCBI taxonomy): domain Eukaryota; kingdom Viridiplantae; phylum Streptophyta; class Pinopsida; order Pinales; family Pinaceae; genus Picea; species Picea glauca. The sequence goes on from JZKD02S1691436.1 coordinate 44,706, forward strand.
ATACAACTACTCACATGACTCCTTTTGAAGCAGTATATGAACAAAATCCACCTTCAGTTCTCTCATATATGCCCGGTGTCTCAAAGTTTTAGGTGGTTGACCAAACTCTTACAATTAGAGAGGCTATTCTTCATGCCCTCAAAGAGAATTTGGTCATGGATCACAATCGCATGAATCAAAAAGGATATCAAGGTCATTCAGAATGTCAATTTTTTGAAGGGAACTAGGTGTTTCTTCGATTGCAACCTTAGAAGAAGAATTCACTCAAGGGTGAACATTGTGAGAAATTGGTACCCAAATTTTATGGTCTTATACAATTCTCAAGCATGTGTGATCGAAGTGCCAAACTCAAACCAGTCTCCTTTAGTTGGAAGAAGAAGGCTCCATCTGGTTGCAGCCAAAAGAAGTCTTGGACCAATGTGAGTGTGTATTTGTCAATGCACCATCAAAGAAGTGTTACTACGGTGGAAATATACAACTCTGGCAGATGCCACCTGGGATCCATCTACCATTTTGCAGCAATTTCCTTATCTCAAGCCTTGAGGAAAAGGTTTTTTTTAAGGGGGAGGGCATGTTAGCACCTAATCTCCCTAACCCCTCAGGTAGGTAGAATAATATATTTTCCATGTAATAAAGGACGATATTAATACGACTTAGTAATAAGGAAGAATAAGTCAAATGTAAGAATACCTAATAGAAGATTTCGCTTCTAGACTATCTCCCTCTAGATTGTTCTTTTGGTAGATAGATTTAGTATAAATAGGAATCAAGGGCATGAGAAGTCTTTGTCTTGACAATCATTGTAATAGAGAAATGTTCTACACCCCCTCAAAGAGGCAAGTGAACATTGTTTCCTATCAATAAAGGTATTATTTTGGTGTTGTGGTTTCATATATTGTGTTGTTATGTTGTTATTCTCGACAGTATTTATGTTTCTGCTATTATAATAGATCTAGTACCTTACATATCTACAATAGGAATAATCACTAGTCATTCCATGAAACTCATGATATTCAATCATAGTGACCAAATTCCATCGAATTGGCCTAAAGAATTCGGAAATTCGGTGATTCGATTCAGTTTTACTTAAAACCCTCAGTTCTTGTGGTAATTTGTTCACTGAAACACCAGATTCTAATACCATGGTAGAAGAAAAAAATAGTGCATTCAATGGCCCTATATGCTTTGTGTGTAAAAATGCAACAATTCCAACTTTTCTATAGAATGTTTCAATGTGTGTAGAAATGCAACAACTCCCTTCATAGAAAAGTTGGGAATCTATTAATAACTATTCAACTCTTGCAAAAGACACTAAATCCCTCCCAATCATAAGAATCCCTCCCAATCATAAGGATTCATATAATACATCTTCTCATACAAATTCCATAACAAGTAAGTTGTCTTTGAGAGGAAGATTTTTAATATCTATAGGGAGCTAGTGAGAGAAAATTGACAAAGCATTTTTCTTTTAAAAATAATATCCATGACCTCTATTCACCCTACCTTACTTTAAAGTTTAAATAACAATTTAATTTAATTTTTTTTTGTTGATCCCATTTTACTTCCTAAAGTGAAAAGTCATTTATTTTATTATGTTTAAAAGTGTTTCCTTTATACATAAATTCTCATTCTCATATAAAACTATGTCATTATTTCCTACATCTAATTTCATCTGCAACATGCAATAAGATCTAAAATAATTTTTTGGGGGGATTTTTGAGATTTTAAATATTATGACTATTCATCTTATTTTTTAAAATTTTGAAAAAATAATATATTTTTAGAATTTGTAAGATGTATACTTTCCCAATTTTTTTGTTGAGATTCTAATTAGGAAACTATGGAGTCAATGATGTGGATTAGAAATCCAATTAGAGGTATAAGTCGGGTCATGTTTACACAATTAATAAATAAAAATGAGTGGAAAATGTGATTTATGCAGAAAGTAGCTATGTCCGTATTGTGACTGTTTGCATTCAAATACGTTGTTGGCCTGTATTCAATTTAGTGTCGTTATAAAATTATTGAAATTTTAAAATACAATATAATTAATCATTTTATTTTTATTTTTAAGGAATAAACACACAACTTTCCGTGACCGTCTTCATTGCACATCAAGAATCCACAATAAAATGAAACGTACTTTATGTCATGATGAACATGAACCGATTCCTGTATCGCAGTGGGTGGCAATACAAGATCAGTAAATTGCCAAGAATGGAATATGGTCTGTTCCAAATCGGTGAAAAATGACACCAAACTGGACTTCTCTCTGTTCTTATCTATTCTTTCAGTTTCACAAGTTTTGCCAGTATTTTCAGTATTGTAAACTCTCATCTACAGCGAACGACAGATTGACGTATGATCATTAAATTTTATCGGATTGTTTTGCATCTAAAGTACGTGAAACTTCGTCCTGTTAAAAATACAGTGAAAAGCTGAGAATTCGTATACTAGACCCAAAAAGCCCTAACGTCTAAATCGACCTATCCCAGTTATTGGCCCAGCGTTTAACAAAACGGGCAGGCAAATAATTACAGCCCAAGATGCCAAACAATGTCATCTCAAGCATCAGCAGCCAACCTGCAATGTACATATACGATGGCACGCACTTACCAGGAATAGGCGTGAATCCAAACAAAAAAGAAGCACTAGATATTGCAATAAGTAAGTGTTCATGAACCACTGAATCTCCCAAAGACTAAAAAACCAATCATCCAATACTTGAATGATATCCACGGTTTCCTTCTGCAATGTCATCATATCGCATTTGTTATTCCATCGACAGGTTTACTCTGGTAATAAAAGGATGGAGTAGGTTAACTCTGGAGCAAACAGATTTCTTTTTAGCAAACACATTCCTTTTTAAGGTAAAAAAAAAATGGTCTTGAATCTTGTCAGATTTTCAAAAGTAGTTTAAGTTTCACATGGATCAAAGTTTCATGCATTTCAGAACTTTAAGATTTTAGATTAACCAAAACAAATCTAAGACTTGACTGAAAAGTAACTCAAGAAAAAAAATTGCTCCAAAATTATCCCACTCAGATACCTAATATGATAATAAAACCATTTTCTTTTAGATTACAAATTGACAAGAATCTGAATAAGAATCATGTATTATTAGAGTCCTATCATAATTCAGATTTTGTTTGTGTGTCGTTTTATACGAAGGTATACATACCCTACCCCCTCTGGATTTGAACATGTTACCTCTTGAGAGGAAAGACATGTTCTTAACCATTAGGCCCACTCAGGCTGTATATTCTAAACCTAAAACATTTAGTACACAAAACTCAATACTCAATAAATTTTAGAATATCCTCATAATACAACATCCTCCTCTATTTTTTTTCTTATGAGATGGTGAGCTTTGATGTATGTTCTTTTTCTTCTGAGAGATGATGAGCTTTGATGATAATTTTTATAGTATTCCATCCCATAATATTCTCATAATAAAACATCCTCCAATATTTATTTTTCCTGTGGGATTTGATGATAACTTCCGACTGGTTTGAGGCTTTAGAATTTGAGGTGGCTGCCAACGAGAATCAGCCTTGTACCAATGGCCCCGGCGAGGACGAAAGTGTTTTACCTCAATGACGTAAAACGATTCCATGAATCTGTTCATTGCTTCCTTTTATCCTGCAATTGTACTTGTTCCATGCAAATGGATGGTATATATAAGAATGCACGTCTCCTCGGAATAGGTTTAGTGTGGCGTGAAAAACAGACTTTAAAACCGTACTCGTGTCCAGTTGTGCTCGGCCTTCGACTCAGTATACTCTTACTGCACGTCCATAACTTTGCCAAGAAATACCAGATAAAGAACCATGTCATATTCACCCGTAAGGCCAAGTATATCATTACTGAGTGTGGCACTAGTGTAAAGATAACATACAGTGATTGTGATTGTGTGTCACTACTGAATGTAAAACATCATAGTACGAGATAGTCCATCATATGGTGATTTTAAATCTTGATG